>RCUC01144956.1:0-33258 GCA_003697995.1 Taxidea taxus jeffersonii
TTTTCTCCTTACATGTCCCCTTTCATTCCTGGTAATTACACTTTATTTATTTTTTTTCATGCCGCAGCTTCACAAGATGCATTTGATGCCAGTCACTGGTTACTTAGTTGCCTCGAAATTGAGTGTTTGCAGATAGGAAAACTTTACTCTGAAATCTTCTCCCAAATGATGTATAACACTCTTAAATAAGATGATTCTAATTAATGTTTTTCTATGCCAAGAAATGGCTGCTGCTTCTTTTTCTTTTTTCTTTTCCTTCTTCTTCTTCTCCTTCTCCTCTCCTCCTTCTTCCTCTTCCTCTTCCCTTTCTTCTTCTTCTCCTCCTCCTTCTCCTTCACCTTCTCCTTCTTCTTCAGAGAGAGAATGCACACATGCGATTGGTGGTGGGGGTGAAGTGGGGGTGGGGTGGGAAGGGGCAGAAGAGAGGGAGAGAGAAAACCTTAAGCAGGCTTCATTTCCAGTGTGGAGCCTGACACAGGGCTTGATCTCACGATGCTGAGATCATGGCCTGAGCCAAAATCAGGGGTTAGACATTTAACCAACCGAGCCACCGAGGTGCCCACCCAGGTGCCCCTAGGAATGTCTTCTTTTCACCTGATTCTCAGACAAACAAAACATTCCCCGTAATCTCATGTTAACTGATTTGAATCTGGAAAAATTAAGTTTTTACAGAATCTTTGTATTTGAAAATCTGAATAAATTATGAGAATAAATGATCCCCTTTCTATACTTCGTAGACAGGCATGAATTTCCTGTATTTAAAGAAACTATGTTGCTTTCTCCCCAATAGGCTATGATGCATCATCGTCATCATCAACTTTGTCATTTCTATGGCACCTTACACTTTGCAAAGGATTTTCACATTTGTTATCTCATTATGTGTTCTATGTTCCTGCTTTTCCATTTCCATCAGCCAGCCATGACCACACCATAAATGTATTCTGTTGAATAAGCGAGTGAGTGAGCAAATGAATAGTCATTTTATTACATCCACAGTAATCCAGAGTGTCTATTGGCTTATATCAACTTCAGTAGTACCTGCTAAGGACTAGCTTATGTTCTAGAACTTCGTCATCTTGGCAATGGGTTTTTAATCTGATGTAGATTGAGCTGCAAAACAGTTATGAGTGAAGCCTGTAATTCTTCCAGGGTTTTGTTTTGAAAACAAGATTTAGACGGATTGAATGGCAATCACAAATGAATAAGGACTGAAAAACTATCCTTTGGCTCATGTCAAGTTTCATTGATATTTTTCATCCTGGTGTGGAGAGTTAATGAGATTCACTAAATATATGCTAGGTTCCAGGTGACTGTAATAAATGCTTTCGTACATTGTTGTATCTGATCTGGTTACACGTTATTCTTCTCTTGCTAATGCTGTGGGTGGTATTTCTTTCAGTATCTCCCATTCTCTTACAGAAAGAGTTCTTTTGCTGTTTCTCACAAAGGTATTCTCTCATGGGTGCTTATCGTCTATTACAAAAATCATCTTAATGCGTGTTGCTTCTGTGTTTATTTTCATCCTGGTTAGGGGGGGTTGCTTTCCATCTGACTTGGCTATTCCTCCAGCATCCTGTTAGTGAAGGGTTAAGGCTTAGCATTTTAGCCTCTATGTCCTTCCCATTGTCTAAAGTTATTCTCATTTGTTGCTATGGGTTTCCTGCTCTGTGAAACTGATCCGAAAACTCCAAGAATTCACCATCTGGGCTGTGGTGGCACTTACAATGAGCTCTAAAACATATCAGCTGCTCAATGGGTCTTTTTTTCTCTTTTGGTTCCCAGGAAGATATTTCCAGAGGCAGAGAAAGACAAAGGTCCACTTAACTAATGTACCTTCCCCCTAGTGGATGTGAATGAGAATGGATGAAAGTTTTCTATGAGTTTATTTTTTCCCCTTCTGATTGGTTGCTTTCTCAGCAATAGTCATGCAGACAGCTCTGTATTAATATCCTGCTTTTATCAAATATCAGAGTGAGTGGCTATTGGGTTCACAGTGCCAACTTTGCTGTTCTTGCTTATAAATGCTATACTTTTCCTGAATTTGCAACTAGATGGAGAAAATACCAAAGAATAAGTACAATCACAAAACTTGAAATTTAAAAAAGGGAATTTCCTTAATCTTGGGGTACATAAACCACTTAGTGCATATTCGTTCCTAACATCTCTAAGGAAAAGGTATGTGATAGGCTTTGTGGAATGTCAAATGCATCAAAAGCGTTGACTCCGTCATCATAACATACGCACATTATGATGTCTATGCTATCAAGCCAGCTCCTGGAGACTTACACTATCGTTTCTCAGATGTTGTTATAAAAAATACTGGTTTAAGTACAGTTGGCCAGGACATACTGATTTACTGTGTACTACAAAAAATGTTAAAGATGAGATATTTGGAATGCTGACCTGCTAACACAGTTAGTAGGCTTTTTCTAGAAATTTCTTCCCAAGAGGGAAGGAAAGAATAGTTCGAGAATTAATTAGAAATAAAGTTGAAAACAAGTAGAGCTGATTCCATCTTCTGATGCAGAGACTTTCTCTGCATATTTCTATGTTGATAAAGCCCTTGAAATTTGGCAACCTGTGCTTTAAAATTGTATCTTTTTTTTTCTATTCCTGAGTGTCTAAAATTGGGACCAGTCAATAAATAATAAACTTTTTTTTAAAGATTTATTTTCTTGTTTGTCAGAGAGAAAGAGGGAGCACAAGGAGGGGGAGCAGCAGGCAGAGGGAGATGCAAGCTCCCCAGTGAGCAAAGAGCCCAATGTGGGACTCCATCCCAGGACCCTGGGATCATGACCTGAGCTGAAGGCAGATGCTTAACAAACTGAGCCACCCAGGTGCCCCAAATACTAATATTTTTAATTGAAAATTAAGTCACTTAAGTTTTTCTCCACGATCTGGCTTTAGGTAATTCCATGTGGACTTTCTTCTGCTTCTCCTTGAATTTATCACTATCAATTTAGAAGGAAACTTTTTCTTAACAGTAGAATTCAATTTTATAACCATGTAATTTGGTTTACCTAAAGCTATTTTTTCTATGGTTTTATTGTATGTATTTATGTGCTATATTTCTATTCCTGCCCTCATTTATTCCTGATGTTTGTACATTTAGCTTGCTAGGAAATAATCCTATACCTGTCCCCTTCATTTTTCTATGTGTACAATTTAGAAAGCAATTCACAAGATTTCACTTACACTATCTATATCAGACACAGTTTTACTTTCCACAGATATAATTTTCAGAATGAATTCTTTATGTTCAATTGCCAAGAAAATAGTTTCTCTTGGCATAGCTATGATTTCATATATATGTATATATGTATAAATGTGTATATGTATATATATTACATTCTTGCACCTGTGTTTAATTTAAAAAGCTTGCCAGAGAAGTGACAATTTTAAATAACCCTTACTTTGCTCTAATTAAAGATTGGGAGATTTGTCAAATACAGGAGTCCCTACAATTCAATCTTACAGATTTGATTTACTACAACCAATGTTCAGATGATTCTTGCATTGAAGTAAATATATTATGATGATATCCAACGAGGTTACAAGAGATTTCAAGTGTATTTATAGAGATGTCTGAGATCTCTATCTGACTGTCATTGTGTTCCCTGCTGTTAGCCTGTGATGAGTTGGACCTTCAGACCATTACTAGGTAGGCCCAGTAAAGTGGTACATTTGTAAAAATCACTGTGAAGTCTATGCCTCCTCAATAACAGTGACAGAATTCTTGCAAATTTCCTTCCTCCAGGGAAACTGCAAGAAACGTCTGATGGCACAATAGTGGTAGTCAAATTGCCTTCTATACAGTTGTTTGGGTAGGAAAGCCTGGAATCATATTTTGCATTGCATTAGAACATGACCACAGCCAACTAGAAACTCTAGAACTGCTCTGAAGCATGCCCTGTGTTGGGGATTTGAGGAGAGGGGGACAGCGTGTGACATTGTCATCTAGGAGAAGAGCAATAGCTAGGGCATGAGAGGCTAGTAACATGGGAAGGACAGACAAGGTAGAGTATTTTGTGCAAAGACATAAATACTCAAATGTTTAAGCACTGTTGATGAGAGCAACTACACAATTTCAGTATTCTTCAGCTTCTGCATTCACTTCTTTGGCTGGAATTACCTATGTAAGATAATCTCACATGTCCCCTGAAAGCCATGAAGTCAATGCATTTATGCAGTGAACATTGGAGAAATAACTGTAGGCCAGAGAGAATGGAAAAGCAAGGTGAGGGCAGACAGTAGGTCAGATGGACTTTGGTATTTCTTTGGACTAGATCACGTGGCTGAGCAGCGATTCTGCTATTATAGGGCTGGGCCTGGACAAGACTGATTCCATGGGGAGAAACAGATTGTGTTTCCTTTTAAGCAGCTCAGTGTGTGAAATAAGTTAACACTCTCAAGTCTCTTGAAATGTTGCTTAACTTAATTTTTTAAAAAGATTTATTTCATTTTGGGGGGGGAGCTAGTGCTAGTGGAAAGAGGGGGAGCAGGAGAGAATCCTCAAGTAGACTTCCTTTTGAGCAGGGAGCCTGGACATGGCTCAGTCTCAGGACCCTGAGATCATGACCCGAGCTATAACCAAGAATCAGACGCTTGACCTACTGAGGCACCCAGGTGCCCCTGCTTGAGTTAAGGTTTAAACATCTTATTCAGATTGGTAGCTCATGCGGTCACTTCTTGGTGCTTTGACGTAAACAACACTCGATTGCCATGAAAACATGCCCTGCTTATTCAGGAAATTTCTCCTTCCAGAAAAATGATATTTTTAGTCTATTAAACAGCCTTTAAAACTTTTTCCCCCTTAGAATAAAAAAGGTCCTCGAATGTACTTCCAAACATCAATCTCTTCCATGGTTTCATTACAGCAGTGACTTTCAATTCCACTTCCTCCAGGGAAAAGTGTGGTTCCTTAGCTTCTATAATGTTTTTCTGGTTCTTGGGGCCTGCACTATTTCAATTCCAATTTCAGTTTCCATTTTAATAACCTTGTTGTCATGACAAAGAATGTGAGTTTTTGCCAAAGTCAATCCAGTGAATCTCTGTTTAACCTTTGGCTTTCTCAATGGTGTAGAACTTCATTTTCTGAAGTTCCTAATCAAAATTGCCTTCTGATTCAGATTGGGTGATAAGCAGCCACATCGTACAAAACTGCTTTATTTATTGTTTTTTCTCCTCTCTCCAAAAAATGACAGGACTTCTTGGTTCAAATTATTTTCTATGTGACAAGCTATGCCATTTCAATGATTAACTAGCTTCCTTATACTTTTCTTGGCACTGTTTTCTTGTCACTCAAAAAGGAAATGTCTTTCCATTTATTTTCTTGCACACTTTTCATTAAGTTGGTCATTTTATATTTCTAAGCATCTCATGTTTCATTTGGTGATCAGGACATTTATATTTGACCTGGCATGTGTTTTCCACATTTAAAATAATAAGAATGTGTGTATTTATGAATAAGGGAATTTTGTTTCCGTTCAATTAACAATTTTAAAAGAGAAAGACTTTGTGCATATTCTTCAATGTCTGAGATTAGCTGATATTTCAGCAGTTTAAAGCCTTACTGCCCTAATAGAAATTAAGTGATTCTTATTATGATTGTAATTAACTTCAACATTTGATTTAAAATATTTATCTTGCTAAGAAGGGTAAAACATGGTTTATCAATAAATGCTGATGAATTGCCAGTCCCTTTCCTTCCTTCCTTTTGATGATAAAGAATTATTTCTTCATTCATTCCATCAAAAAATAGTACTCAAAGGGAATAAAATTAAAGATATGGATATCTAGGAATAAACTCGTAATTTATTGATAGAATTTTTAAGATTTTATTTATTTATTTGACAGGTAGAGATCCCAAGTAGGCAGAGCAGCAGGCAGAAAGAGAGGAGGAAGCGGCTCCTTGTTGAACGGAAAGCACGATGTGGGGCTCAATCCCAGGACCCTCGATCCCAGGACCCTGGGATCATGACCTGAGCTGAAGGCAGAGGCTTTAACTCACTGAGCCAACCCAGGAGCCCCTGGTAGAGTTTTTGTTTGTTTGTTTGTTTAAATCATGTTTTCTTCATCAAAGCATGCAATGAAACCTACCTCTGTATGCCACCTTTGTCTCAAAATATTCCTGGATTTCATTATCTTCTTCTATCCCTTGGTTCAGATGGATTACATTTTTTGACAAAGCATCTTAAATGAGATGATTACATTGTGTGGTGGTATTTAAAGAGGTTAAGTAGCTTGTCTGATCCCACAGAGTTAATATGTGGCAAGTGATTTTCCAAACCTAGGTCTGGGTCACTCCAAAGTGTTTGTTCTTTTCATTGTACAATATTGTCTTTGTGCTGAGACCCAAAACCGTCTATATTCATACAGCTTGCTATTTATATTAACATGATTGTACTATTTGGCTGTGCTCATAAACTTAACTATTAATTCCCTGCTTTCATCAACATGACTTTGCTATTCTAAGAAACTCTTGCCTAGGTAGATAAAAATAATTTTATTGGTCACACCAGGAACTTTGTGAAAAACTCCATTTAAATGAACATCACATTATTCAACTATTGAATTGATAACATCAAATAACTCTTTATTCCCCTATTATTCCTACTTTGCACGAATGTCCCCTTGCTTTGTCCACCAATCCTAAACTATCATAGGATGATCTTTACCTAATCCCTTTCAAGCTCCCACACTGAAAGATCTGTCTTAGACTAGATTCCAAAACCTCATAAATATCCCGACTTTGTCTCTCCAAGGTGCTATGATGACTTTGTCAAGGTCGTTTTCTACCTTTCTAGGGTAGACAATCATCTCTATTTACCTTATCTTCAGTTTGGTTTGTTGATATTTTCAAGGATACAGTAAGTGGGTGGGCTTATATTTCTTTGATGTGATTATATTTCTTTCATTCCCTTGATTTTTATGATACAAGTGCTAAATGAATATCTTGTGGTCAATTCTGAAAGAGACAACAAACCACTCCCCTCTAGCCCTGGTTCCATCCTTAAATTTTCTTATTAGCATGTGATCTGAGTGTGGGCCTATCTTCATTTGTCTTCCCTGGAAGGTAATGGTGTAAGTTATAGGATTGTTGTGAGAATTAGTTGAGGTGGTATCTTTGAAAATGTGCCGCATAATGCTATGTAAAGACAAAATGATTTTGTCATGGGTGTTACTTACTCTATCTAGTGGTGTTCACCATTAAATATCAATAGATTTCTATCTGGAGGGCCAGATGAGGGAGGCCTTGTCAGTGAGATGGATTCTCAGGTTCCTGCACTATGGGACAGGATGGTTGTGGACACTTTTCTGAGCTAGGGAAAACAGGTCAAAAGCAGAAGGGGAGATGGAGGTTAGGAGTGGTACAACTTATGGGAAGACAGTGGATGGATCCCTTCCTGTGATATTAACTACTTCTTAGCACCAGTGGAAACTTTTCTTTAAGTATGTCTCTTTCATTCATTTTTCTTTCTTCTGGGTAATCCCATCTATCCTTAAGTTTTAGACTAATCTTTTTTTAAAAATTTTATTTATTTATTTGACAGACAGAGATCACATGTAGGCAGAGAGGCAGGCAGAGAGAGAGGGAGGAGCAGGCTCCCCACTGAGCAGAGAGCCTGATGCGGGGCTTGATCCCAGGACCTTGGGATCATGACCTGAGCCGAAGGCAGAGGCTTTAACCCACTGAGCCACCCAGGTGCCCCAAGTTTTAGACTAATCTTAACTTGATGACTCCTAAAACATTAGTTTCTTCCCAGATCTTGAGTTTGATTTGAATTTCATCCATCCAGCTGAAAATTTCCATGTGATTTTTTCAAAGTTGCCTCAACTTCAACCTGTCAAACACTGGACTTATTATCTCGCTTATCTTGGCCAACAGAACCAAGATTCCTGAGGTTAAACAAATGATCTAAACTTTTTCCTCTTCTCCCTCTATTCATTCATTCATTAAATATTTACTGAGAATTTTAGGTGTCTGACCATTCCCTTAGGCTCCGGAGATATAATCATTAAGTCAACCAGAAATAATCCCTGACCACTTGGACCTAAGTCTCTCCCCACCCCACCCATTTTTATATTTCTCTTCTCTAGCTTTTAAAATATTTCCCAAATTGTGTGCCTTAGAACAGAGGAATAGTCTTGGGCTGCAACAGGTGTTAAATGAAACACAACAAAGTTTCTGAGATCATTTGGGTTGAGAAAAATAGGATTAATAAAATTTTTTAGTTTAATTTAATTTATTTATTTGACAGAGATCACACGTAGGCAGAGAGGCAGGCAGAGAGAGAGGGAGGAGCAGGCTCCCCATTGAGCAGAGAGCCTCATGTGGGGCTCAATCCCAGGACCCTGGGATCATGACCTGAGCTGAAGGCAGAGGCTTTAACCCACTGAGCCACCCAGGCGCCCCATAGGATTAATAAAATTTAAACACTCTCCTTATTGCTGAATTTCTCTGAGCATTTATTTTTTGAGCTTTATTGAAGAATTACTGATAAGTATAATTGCATATATTTGAAATGTATAATGTGATGCTTTGATATACATATGCATTGTGGAATGATTACCAAGGTCAGGATAAGTAACACATCCATCACCTCACATAGTTAACTCCCCCCTTTTTTTTTAATGGTGAGAATGCTTAAGATCTACCTTCAGCAACTTTTTAGAATACAATATCATTAAGATAGTTAGCATGCTATACATTAGATCCTCAGAACTTGTTTCTTCTTATAACTGAAAATTTGTATCCTTTAATCTACATCACCCATTTCTCCCTCCCCCCAGCCCCTGACAACCACCATTCTATTCTCTGTCTCAAAGAAATATTCATATATATATATATACATTTTCTTTATCCCTTCATCTGTCAAAGGACATTTAGGTCATTTCCATATCTTCATTATTGTGAATAATGCTGCAGTGAACATGGGAGTACAGATAAAACTTCAAAATACTGATTCCAAATTCTTAGGATATGTACCCATGAGTGGGACTGCTGCATATGATAGTTCATATGATAGCTCAATTTTTAATGTTTTGAGGAATTGCCATGCTGTTTTCCATAATGACTGTACCAACTTACATTCCCACTGTGTATTAGGGTTCCTTTTTCTCCATATCTCCACCAGCATTTCTTTTTTCTTATCTTTTTGACAACAGCCACACTGACAAGTGTGAGATGATATCTCATTGTGGTTTTGATTTGCGTTTTCTTGATGATTCATGATGTTGAATGCTTTTTCATGTTTCTATTGGCCATTTATATGTCTATTTTGGGAAAAAATATCAGTTCAGGTTTTTTGCCCGTTTTTAAATTGGATTATTTGCTTTTTTTGCTATTGATTTGTAGGAGTTCTTTATATATTTTGGATATTAACCCGTCATTTGATACACAGTTTGCTAATATTTTCTCGTATTCTACAGGTGGCTTTTTCAATGTATTGATTATTTCCTTTGCTGTGCAGAAGCTCTTTCATTTGATACAGCTTCACTTACTTATTTTAGCTTTTGTTGTCTATTCTTTTGGTGCCTTATCCAAGCAATCATGGCCAAGACAAATGTCAAGGATCTGTTTCCCTGTGTTTTCTTCTAAGATTTTTACCCATGGTTCTTATGCATCTTGTAAGAGATACTATATGCAATATTGGTGAACTTACTTGACCATAAAACCCTCTATGTAAGGACCTTCCAGCTGGCATAGTGTGCTTTATAAGAATCTTTAAATCACCTTGCTTTAAAGAATGAATTCATTAAAAGTAAAGAATGATTGGGGCGCCTGGGTGGCTCAGTGGGTTAAACCTTCTGCCTTCGGCTCAGGTCTCCTGTGTGGAGAGTGCCTACTTGTGATCTCTGTCAAATAAATAAATAAAATCTTTGAAAAAAATTTGTTTTAACAGGGGTGCCTGCCTGGATCTGTCGATAGAGCAGTGGACTCTTGGTCTCCAGGTTGTGAGTTTGAGCCCCATGTTGGGTGTAGAGATTACTTAAGAATATGGGGCACCTGGGTGGCTCAGTGGGTTAAAGCCTCTGCCTTCGGCTCAGGTCATGATCTCAGGGTCCTGGGATCAAGCCCCGCACCAGGCTCTCTGCTCAGTGGGGAGCCTGCTCCTCCCTCTCTCTCTGCCTGCCTCTCTGCCTACGTGTGATCTCTGTCTGTCAAATAAATAAATAAAATCTAAAAATAAATAAATAAATAAAAATAAATAAATAATGATTTCATTCATTCTTTTATATAATACTGTGAACTACCATGTGTTTTGATTATCTTCTGTTAGGGATTGTGGAGAATAAAAAGAGGAATAAATCATCACCTCTGATCTTAAGAGATTTATGGTTTCTTTTATTTTTCCCCTTTCCTTCTGGTCTGCTGGAATATTATATTTCCTAAAGCATTTGATCTGTTTTCTAATATTTGATGGTGAGTTTAACCCCAAATAGTAATTCAAATTTCAGTGACCCTTTCTTCCATGGTATAAATTTTCTTTCTGCATATCTCTTCTCCTTGTGCCATTTACCTCTTTTCTGCCTCACTGAAAATCTCCTTACCATTTCTTTTTGATTGCAAGCCCATAGTGTGGGAACTGTGTCAGACTTTGTTTTGTATAATTTCCAGCAAATGTTTCATGTCCAGAGGTTAATGAATGACAAATTATGAATACTAGTGAGGAACGATGGGTTCACTAATGACTGTGTCTGTCTCCTTCTAATAGAGGGATTTCTGTGGTTAAGATGGAAATAGAAGACATTTTTAGGGAGTATGTATTAACAGCTGGAATTTTTCCTGTTTTGTTTTGTAGCCGTTATTTGGGAAGTTACTGTATTCTGAAGAGTAGTCATTTGTAGCATAGCTAGTGCAGTTTTTCAGATGCGTTATAACATCTTCTATAAATCTGTGGCTATTGTTGGACTCTGGTGTTTCTCATATGCACTGGGATAAGGTGAATCATACCATTGAATAGAATCAACACTAGCTTTATCAGAAGCTAAGCATGTTCACAGAATTTTTTTAATCTGAAAAAAAGTTCTGAAAGCTTATGTTTAGAAACAGTGATTTTCTTCCATACTAATCTGAAGTTTCTTAATGTAGTTATTGTGAAGCACAGACAGAGGTAGTTGTTCGTGCATGTGTGTGTGTGTGTGTGTGTAAGTGTATATGAATGTAGTTTACTTTGTGACTTATTTTTGACGAAAAATAAGTGTGATTTTGCATGTATTTTCAATTTTTCTGGATCAGATTTTGTCCACACAAGTTATCTGAGAAGATGATGCTAAGGCAAGGGCCAATCTTTGTATGTTTTTGATGTTCCAAAGAGGTGATAATTATGAAGCTCTCCACTGGTGACTCTCAGCCTACAACAGGTACACCGGAGAAATGAATGCATGACACTAAGGTTCTGACATCTTGCCCTGGGAGATGTCAGGAGACCCACTGGGTCTGCTTTTGTGTATACAGGGAAACACAGAGTGTGAAGGAGTCTACATCTATAAGCATCCTCATGAAATAAGTACATAGAAAGATTGTTTTTTTTTTTCTTTTTCTTTCTTCATTCATTTTTTTAATTTAAGCTTTTTTTATTTAAACATATAATGTAACCCCACCCCCCTCTCCCAACCCCTCTCCCTCCCCCACCCCCCTCAGTTTGTTTTATGACATTAAGAGTCTCTTTGGGTTTGTCTCCCTCCCAATCCCATCTTGTTTCATTTTTTCTTTTCCTACCACCTTAACCCTCACCCCCGTTGCATCTCCACCTCCTCATACATAGAAAGATTGTTTTAATGAGATATTTAGACTCAGTCATGTACATTTTATTCTAAGTTAACTCATGGCAAGGGTTGGCAAAAAATGGACTCAAAGAGCTCAAGTAGAATTAACGTCCTTGAATACCAGCTGCTGAACATCTTTGCAGTAACTTTGTGAGTGGCAATGGACTGTGTCTTAGGCTCTGATAAAAGCCTTTTAGTACTTCAGTGGAAAAGTAATATAGAGGACTATAGGAAATCTGAGGGGAAGGTTTAATGAGAGAGGACTCTCATGTGATGGGACTTGGAAAGGTAGACCTTTATGGACAACATCAATTGCTATGTCACTCAGCGAGTTTCCCTGCTGTTCCTCCCTGTTCCGAGGGCTGTGGTAACAGCACCATCCCTTCCTCTAGGAAATGCTCCCAACTATGGAGTCTGAATGGTGTGGCCATTTTATTACTAACTCCAATCTGGCCACAGATGACCGAGACCCAGGCGTGGGCTTTCAACCCAGCCCTATCAGAATCCTTCCCTAGAATTTTTACAAACACAAACAGAGGAAGAGACATGTCCCTAGATGATGGCAAAGCTGTGAGATATTAGGTACAGAGGTAGCTAAGGTACAGAGGTATATTTTCAAAATATGGAAGATGCCGCTCAGAGAGAACACGTATCCAACATAACCTGTGTGGAGAGAAGCACACACGGAGGTGGAGAGCCTTGAAGGGTACACGCCTCTCTTTCCAGCTACACCTCAGGCCTAACTATACTTTGGGGTTTCTATTGCTACATGTCTGCTAGTAAATTCCTCTTTGACTCAAGCTAGTTTGAGTGGGTTTCTGCCACTTTCAAGCAAAAGAGTCTTGATTCATAAAGCCTGAAAAATAGGCACCAGGGAGAAGTATTTAGAAAAAGCAAGTTAGTTCTGTTAAGGCAAATAGCTTGCTTTCTGATAAAAACAATTGGCCCACCTGTTTGAGTGGCATGCTGTTTGGAGAAGTATTAGATACACAGTAAGAGTGTGATTAGAAATCTGATTAGTGTCTGCATGAGTCTGTTGTATAGGATCTAGAAAATTATATTAAATTAAAAAGCCTGCCACCTGTGCAAGATTAATATTTTATTCATTTCAGCTCTCTCTCTCCCCTATCCTGCTACATGAAAACATTCAGTTGGTGTGAAATCCAAGCAAGGGTTATGCACCAGCAGTTACAAGAAATTGAATGCAACCAGTATGTCATTCAAGGAAGCATTTGTTTAATACCACAGTGGAGTCCAGAATTTACAAGATAGATGAGAGGCAAAGCAGTCCCCCCCACTTCGGGGTAGGAATCCTAGACTATATGCAGATATTTGCTTATCATTTAAAGAAGGGAATATTTATAATTTTAAGAATATACCTAATTTATAAGATTACAAAACAAACCATTTGCAGCCCCTTGTCAATAAGCACAGGATCTGAGTCTACGCGATGGCTTACTTGTCCATCTTACCATGTGATGAGGGCTCCCGGGCCTGCCTTCTTGGTGGGACATGAAAACTGCTGATTGTCCATTTCCAACATTTGTCTTCACCTCCCCCATCTTGTCTTTGGGTCATACTTCCCAGCAAGCTGTGACAGAAAGGAAAGAGTCCTAGACCAGACATTAGGAGATAACAAGAGGCTTTGCTGTTTATGTGTTCTGGAAATTTAAGTAGATTAATCTCTGAGTCTTTTTTATTCATTGGTATGAAGAAATAATACCAACCTCATAGAGCTGTTAAGAAATAAAACTTTATTAATCGGTTGAGTAATTCAAAAATATTTATTAAGTGACTATTATCACAAGGTACTCTTTTGGGAGAGGCAGTGAACAAAATTTAAACAAAAACCCAAAAAATCTGAACAAAAAACCAAAATCTCCAGCTGCCTAAAGCTAATTGTTTAATGATAGAGACAAGCCATAATGGGTAAAACATATACTTCATAAGACAATCATAAGATAAATGCTAAAGAAGAAAATAAAGTGGAGAAAAGGATTAGGAAGTGCTATAACTTTGGAAATATGGCCAGGGAAGACCTCCTGAGGTTATATTTGGGAAACGACCAGGAAGGAAGGAAGGAAGGAAGGATGGAAGGAAGGAAGGAAGGAAGTGAAAGTAGAGCCAAGCCAGGCACATCCTGGAGTAAGAGCTTTCCAAGTAGGGGAACCATGTGCGCCAGGATTCTAAGACAGAAGCATGCAAAATGTGATGGACAAAAAGAAAGGACAGAATTGCAGCTGGAGTGGAATGAGGTGAAGAAAAAATCATGGAGGTCCTTCTAGGTCCCAGAAAGGACTTTGGCCTTCACTTTGAATGTGATGGAAGACTGTTGGAGGGTTTTGCAACAATTTCCTTGCAAGTACCTAGACCAGTTCTAGCATAGCAGGTGTTCAAAAAATGCTTGCTGATTGAATTAAGGTTTGATCTTATCCACCTGCTTCTACTTTCAGCAGAGCATGATGGGTTGGGGCCATGGTCCCATTGAGTTATGGTCTTTACATGGTATAAAAAATACCTTTGAACTTCTCAGAAATGACTGTAGCAGTTTGCTCCTCCTTAATCACTGTCTTCATTTCTTTAAGAGGTTAGAGGGGGGTGGTCACAACTGGCTTAGAATCTGTGATGCAGTAGATTAATATTTTTTTTATCAGTAATCTGTTAGTATTGGTGTATTTCCTAGGAGCAGATCTGATAGTCATCATATTTCCTCTGTATCAATATGGGTAGGAGCTCATTAAAATTATTTACCTAGTAGTTTTAGAACCACTAGGGAAGTTAATTATGTAGAGTTCAAGAGAGCATAAAAATAGAAAAAACAAAGTGAGTTGATCTAGAGGAAGAGTCACACCCGCTGGGTTTCCCATATGACCTTGATCCTGAGATAGAATTGTAATGGGAGGGAAGTTGGCCCATAACATTGGAAGTGAGGTTTCTGTTCCCAATGTGTTCATAGATGTTCCTAACTAGCTCTACTCATCTCTGAGAAGATCAGAAAATAAGGTCAGAGATGTGCACAAATGAACTCTCGCTATTCAAAATAATGATTTAAAACACTCCCTTGATACAGTAAGCAAACAAAAAACCAGCTGTAAAGTAAAATGTGGCTTTTTTTGTTTTTCCTTTTGTTTCTTTGAGGAAGACATTTAACCAACACTTGCTAGTTCTGAGTTTTGTGGGTTAAGGAACTGCTCAAGCTTCTAATCGTGAACCGAATTTAGCTCTGTGTCCATCAATACCATATTTCTCTCTTGTTTTTTGGACACTTACTTTTCTCTCCCTTACCTGCAAAACAATACGACCTATTGACTTTTTGGTCACAATTGTGCTGCAAGAATTTTCAGGGTGTAGAGTATATTTAAAATGAAGAATCTACAATTCATTTGAAGAGGATGGATTTCACAGCTATAAACAATCTTTTTATGATATGACTTGTGGTCATGGTGCCAATTATATTCATCAAATGTGTTTGCAACAAATGGGAGTAAGCATCCCTGAAATCATAGACAGTTTACTTTTCTCAAACACATTTATTAGCTATGTCTATGAAACATCATATAGAGTATCTAATGCATCTATGATTTTTACATTTTCAAGGTAACTGTGAGAATGAGATTTGTTGAAATAGATTGATAAAGAAGAAAATTGAAGTAAATAAGATTAGGAGCAGGGAAGATATGAAATTTATATTTTTCTAGGCCAGATAATTATGATTTGACTTCGCTTAAATTGGACTCTATGACAACTGGTCCTCTAAGAATTGCCTAGGCAAGACTAATTTGTGTTCAATGAATTTTAGATATTTTTCAATTTCCTTACTTTTTAGAAACCTGACTAATTGGAAGAAGTATAATTCAGCACATTGTATGAACATTTATTTTGATGAGTTGAAGCTGGCAGGAATATATTTATCTATTGGGATATATTACCAGATTTGCCAATACCCCTCCCAGCCTTTGGTAAAAGCACTTGCCCTCTTGTTAGGAGAGAGTGTCCTCTCTCCTACCCCCAACAATTTCTTTGCCATGACAGTTAGTGGATGCCGCCTTTTTTTTTTTTTTTTTAATTTTTAAAAGAACCTTTTCTTTCTGGCCACAGGGTCTGGGTGAAGAGGAGGCAGCTGTTCCAAATTGGGAGCCTTGGCACCTAATCTCACAGCTACAAGCGTTGGTTAAGGAATAGGCATATACAGCACAAACTAACCCAAATCAGAGTCTCCTCCTATTTTTTTAAAAATTGGAGCTAATGAAAAATAGTAGTCCCTGTTGGAGGCCAGGACATGTAGAGGCCATGTACCTTGCTTGGAAGGTGGGATTTCATAGGCAATAATGAATTGCCAGGAGAAGAAAAGCAGGGTGAGAATCCTGAGCTCACTCTTGGTTTCAGCTGTCCTTGAACCCAATCTTATGCACATTCTTTCAGCTAGTTGGAGGTGGCACTGTCTTTTTGGCTGAGATTAGGAATGACCAAGGCCTAAATTCAAGATCTTTGAGATAAGATAGCATCTTATCTCTGATTGCAAAGGCTGGACAATTTTCGCTTAAGTTTTTTTCATGCTTAATTTTCATACTGTTTAGAAATCTTGAAAAACTCAAAGGTAAGTTTATCTTCTCAGGTCAAGTTCAGTACTTAAATTGCTGTGTATATTCATGATGATATAAATACCTTATTTATGTTTGCCTACATTCAGATGCAACTACTACGTTGTATAGGTAGTAGGCATTTTTAGACAGAAGCTGAAATTACAAATGAACAGGCTATATGGAAGGCAGCTTAAAATATGACCTTTAAATTTTTTATTGTGCATTTTTGGACTGCCCGTTCTCATTCCATATAGTTTTATCTTTATACAGAGAATTCCTGCTATGATAACCAACAAGGATTTAGACTTGTATCTAGGCATTTTTATTGCGCTACATATATCTGTTGTGATGTAGAAACATATGTTATATTGTACACACACATACACACACACACACACACACATACACACAGACCACATACACACATGCCCGACGATGAAACCCATAATAATGCAATTTGCTGTTACTGAAACTAAGATCATCTCCACTTATCACCGGCTCTTTGTAAAGTATTCTAATGATAAATGCAAGCTCACTCATAAATTTTTTGAAGTCGGTTTAGATGATATTTGTTGCAAAGAGTCCATATTGCTCTTTTATGCTGGTCATTTATGAAAACAATTACTCTCTGTGGCCTGCCAGGCGTCTGTTGAAGCATACCACAATCATCAATGTTCATATGTAGATAGACATATTGCCATCTTTGACGTCAACAGATGGAACATTTTCATACGATACAAAAAGTAATGGTGCCTGACATTTCTAGGTTGAAAGCTCTTCTTTGTTTCTTGCTTTTATGGAAATAGACTTTGTGGCTGTCATGTTCACTTCAAGATTGTATGTAAATGTTTCTATAAAAATAGGGAGGTTTCATTTTATTATCTCATGGAAGCTGAGAAATAAAGGAGACAACATTGCCAGACAAACCAAAGATGTTTTTAAAAACAGTTGAAATTCTATATATCAAAAATAGAATTGAGAGGAGCACCTGGGTGGTTCAGTGGGTTAAGCCTCTGCCTCTGGCTCAGGTCATGATCTCAGGGTCCTAGGATCCAGCCCCGCATCGGGCTCTCTGCTCAGCGGGGAGCCTGCTTCCCCCTCTCCCACTGTCTGCCTCTCTGCCTACTTGTGATATCGCTCTCTTTGCCAAATAAATAAATAAAATCTTTAAAAAAAATAGAATTGAGATACAAGTAGTACTATTTCTCTTCTCTTTTCTTCTCCTTTTTTTTGGTAGTTGGTGAGTTTGTACGATATTTCCATCAAGAACTGAAGGATACAATACTTTAGAATAGAGAGATTCCAAGAGCTGAAATATCCCTACTCCCCGATATCATTTCACATTTAGGATGTTATTCTGTTGTTCAGGACAGAATGAGAACCTATGACTTTGATTCTGAAGAGAGACCTTCGCAATATCCAATGAGACAGCATTAGCACCCAGGATTTTCACAAAGTCCACCTGAGTCATCTATATTTTGACAAGTTTCTTTTTTCTAGTGAAGTGCTGAGTGCTAAACAAGGTGACATAATTTTTGGTTCCTTAGTATTTTGACTCACTGGTTAGATTAAAAGATTAACAGCTGAATATAGTATACCTGTAGGTTTAGGTCATAGTTGGTATACTGTAGTCCAACTATAATTGGTGTTTATATCTTGGGAGAGAAAGTACATTTTTATTCTTAGATCTAATGTGGGTGATATTCTTAATTTAATTTATTTATTTGACACAGAGAGAGGGAGAGAGAGAGATCACAAGTAGGCAGAGAGGCAGGCAGAGGGAGAGGGGGAAGCAGACTCCCTGCTGAGCAGAGAGCCCAATGTGGTCTCCATCCCAGGACCCTAAGATCATGACCTGAGCTGAAGGTAGAGGCTTAACCCACTGAGCCACCCAGTGCCCGGATAATATTCTTTAATACTGTAAAGTTTGGAAGTTGACTAGCTATGTTATACCCACATGGTACAGTAGGGCACCCTATGGAGGTGGAAGCAAGTGCCTGAAGGTTTTCATGAGAGTTTTCAAAAGGAACTTTTATTGAAACTTTCCTGATTATAAGCCTTTGTTAGTACTTTTTTCATTTTTAAAGATTTTAATATTTATTGTGAAATTCTTTTAATAACAATAATAATGTTCTAGTTTACTTAAAGGAATACATATTTGAGCAGAAAATTTGGGATATACAGAAAAGTAAAAATAAGGAAAAAATTGTTACTCATTATGTCATTGTCCAGAAATAATGACTGTTAAATATTGACACTGTGTACTTTCCTTTTTCTATGCAAAGCCACATTAAACAAATCAATCTTTTAGTAATATATGATGTTATTTCCTTTTCTGCTTTTAAAATATAAAGTGATATAATAAACACTAATTAATTGTATTCTTTTTTTTAAAAGAGGGAGTGTTTTAAAAAATTTTATTTATTTATTTGACAGAGAGAGAGAGCACAAGTAGGCAGAGAAGCAGGCAGAGAGAGAAAGAAGCGGACTCCCCCTGGGCAGAGAGCCCGATGCAGGGCTCAATCCCAGAACCCTGAGATCATGACCTGAGCCAAAGGCAGAGGCCTAACCCACTGAGCCACCCAGGCACCCCTAGCTGTAGTCTTAAAAGATTTATTATATTGGTTACATGATATTATATTCTGTGAATGTACAGAACTACAATTAATTTTGTTGTTTGAGGAAATTTACATAGTTCATAATTTTTTGATGTATGTAATGATGCCCCAGTTCATCTTTTTGTGGGAGTTTGGCAATATCTAATAGCAGGGGAGCTGCATATTTCCTATAGCTTTGCAATGCCATTTTAATCATGTACTTGAAAGAAATTTCTGCCTATGTGATGTAGAAGGAAAAGTGTACATTCCTGTACTGTTTACAGTACCTAATGGTCCTGTCAATACGGTATAGATAACACATTAGGGTTTATTTATACCATGAAATAATGCAGAGACTTGTTCACTGAGTATAGGAAGCAGTAGTACAGCATAATGAGTATAAAATGAACAAATCAGGTGATGAGTCAATGTCAATGTGGATGAATCCCTAAAACTTCAGCTTAGGGTCAAGAAGAAAATGACAAAGAATTCCTAGTATTTCATTTATGAAAAACTTTAAAGCACAAATATACTGTATCTTGTTTATGGATAACCCACCTGATAGCTTTCCCAACTGATGCTAGAGATGAAATATCTGTGACTTGTATAAAGTCAGTCCTCCTATTTGTACACAAGACCCAAACCTTTCTCTCTAGTCAGGGGCTCTGCTCTAGTAATTCTCCCTGATCTCTTCTGCATCATCGTTGTTTCCTGCTCTTCTAGACCACTATCCACAGCAACAACAACAACAAAAACCCTATTTATTCTACTCCCCCACCCCTCCACTACATTGCTAGCCAACATTTCATTTATCTGCTCCCTCTTGAAGCAAAATCCATAGAAATCTCCAATTCTCTTCTCCCATTGATTCCAGTCAGGTTTTCACTCTCCTCATTGCACTAAAACAGCTCTTTTCAAGGCCATCAGTGACCTCTCAGTTGCTAGATCTGATGGTTGACTTTATCAACTTCATGTGATCATTTCTTCTCCTTGATGTGTTTTTTTCACTTGGCTGCCAAGATATCCCATTGTCTTGTCTTTGCCCCTACTGATCTGGTGTCTTTGAATTTCCTCCTCTACTCTCAGTCTTCCTTGGAGTGCTTCCATACCCAATCCCCGGTTCTCTTTCTTGCTTGGTCCTTTTGTTCTCTTCCAGTTCCATGGCTTTAAATATCATCTCTATGCTGCTGATTGTGCTCAAATGGGTATTTCCAGCTCAGAAATTTCTCCTGAGCTCAAGACTTATATGTCTGCCTTCCTACTGGACATTTCTGATGGCAAAGGGGTATATCAAACCTAACATGTCTAATGTGTTCCTGAGCTCCCCAAGATACCATCTGCCCATGTTCATTTTCCGTCCTAGTTAGTGAGAAGTCCCTTTGTCCATTGTTCATATACAACCCACATTCATTTTTTGCAGGAAATCTTATTGGCTCTACCTTTAAAATACACATAGTGTCTGACCACATGCACCACGTTCACGGCTACCATCCTGTTCCAATTCATGTCTCCTCTCTTTTAGTTGACTCTGTCTGCCTGGCACCCTGCTTCTCCTTAGTAAGTAAGAAACCAGACTGATCCTTTTAAAGTATAGGCCAGATCACACCAAATCTTCTAAAGGCTCTTTGTTTCTCTAAGAATAAATAACAAGAGTCATACAAAGGCTTACAGGCCTTCCACCCTCTGCCCCCTCTTGCATTCTGATTCTTTCCCTTAACACTGGCTCCCTTGCTCACTGTGCCACAGCTGCACTAAGCCCCTTGTCTCTTGAACACACAGGTCTGGGTTTCTGCTCTCACTATCCCTTCTGTGTGCAACACTCTTTCCCTTCATAGCTACATGGCTCCACCTTCTTTAAGTCTTTGCTCAAATGGCATCTTCCCAGTTATGCTCACTTTAAAAATACTCTTCTCTCTAACCAGCTCTGTAACTCTCCAGATCCCTCTCCTGTCGTGTGTGTGTGTGTGTTTTTTTTAAGATTTTATTTATTTATTTGTCAGAGAGAGAAAGAGAGAGAGGGCTTACAGGCAGGGGGAGTAGCAGGCAGATGGAGAAGCAGGCTCCCTGCTGAGCAGGGAGCCCATGCAGGACCCTATCCCAGGACCCTGGGATCATGACCTGAGCTGAAGGCAGATGCTTAACCAGTTGGGCCACCTAGGCATCCCTCTCTTGCTGTATTTTGTCCATTACCTTCTAAAGTACTATAGAATATATTTGTTAATGTGCTTCTTTTATTTTCTGTCTCATCTGCCGCCTAGAAAGTAAACTTCCATTAGAGCAGAGATTGCTGTCTTTTTGTTCCCTGAAGGATCTCAGACACCTAGAACAAGCCCTAGCAGCAACAGTAGACTCCCAACCAATAGTGTTGAATACGTTGTTTATTAAGGAAGTTAAGACACATATGGGCATGATGATCAGCAACCTTAGAATAACAGTACCTTTGGCGAGATAGGAAAGGGAAAACCATGGGGGAATTTTAGCTATATATAATATTTTATTTATTGAAATAAAAAATGAAAGATAAAACAAATTCCATCAGCAAATACAATAAAATTTAATACCTATTAAAAGAGTATTTTTTATTTTATGCATTTTTAACATACTTCAAAATTAAAAGAGATATTGTGATGAATATCCTTGTGTATAAATCTTTTCTTTTCCATTACTTCCTTCGGTTAGGTTTTTTAAAGGAACTCTAAGGTTTCTTTTTAAATTTTATTTTTATCTATAGAGAGTAGAGTGATGAGGGAAAAGAAGGGAGGCTGAGGACAAAGCAGAAGCTGACACCATGCACTGCCCACCCCCTTGCCATGGGATATATGTGACATTCCTCAGGCACTCCTGGCTGCCCTAAAGGAAAAACAAATAGTTAACTAGTAGAGATCACAAACCTGCAAGGCCTGAGTCTCCCTCAGTTTACAAATATCCTAGTGATTTACAAGGAAGAAGCTTTCTTATCAATAGCTTAACTTCCAGAGAACCATAACTCAGCTCCTGAAGCCCTAACATCACCTTCCCCTCCATAAAATTGAGGGAGGCTGAGGCAGAAGGAAATGTAAATAAAGTTGAATTTCTTCTAAATCTAAAGCTCATTGACAAGGATGTGTGATGGGAGGAATGTGACATTTCTCCAGGAAACTCCCAACTGTCTTCATGTTGGTACCTCTTTAGAGGGGAAAAACAACTTGGCTTGACATAACTAGGTCTCCATTATCCCGAGAGTCTCCTTCACCACATGACAGCCCTTCTGAACACCCCCTTTCTCCTCACTCCTCGGGATCGCAGTGCAGCAGCTCTTTCTGCCCACGAGTCCTGTCCCCATGCTTAGTAAACCACCTTGTGAATTCTTTCTTTGTCATTGGATCTGGACTCCATCCCGCTGAACCTCATCTATATTCTAAAACTCCATCAAGTGTGTGGGCAGGGAGAGGGGCAGAGGGAGAGAGAGAGAGAATCCTAAGCTGTTCCATGTTCAGCACAGAGCCTGACATGGGTTCGATCCCAGGACTCTGAGATCATGACCTGAGCCAAAATCAAGAGTCAGATGGTCAACCCACTGAGCCACCAGGCACCCCAGGAACTGCACATTTTAAGAATGCAAAAACTTTGAGGTTCGTGATATTTACCGACAAAGTGTCATTAACCACTAAGGCATAAGGGGTCTGTGATACAGTGATTTATAATAAGAAACTGATATTTGATCTTTGTCTTGCTTCTGGCACAAGCTTCTAAAAGCTTGGAATTTCCTAAAGGAGGAGAACAATAAAGGTGTCCTTTGTTATGTTAATCAGTAGCTTTTGGAAAGCTCTTCAGGTAATTTCAGGTTGGGGGCTGGCTGCCTGGAAAGCCAGTTTGTGATTAGAGGATTAGAATTTTGAGTCGTACCCCCAGACCTCCTGAGAGAACAGAAGGCCTGGAGGTTGACTGATCCATCACCAATGGCTAGTGATGTAATCAATCATGCCTAGGTAATGAAGTCTCCATAAAACCCCTAAGAGGTTGGGGGGGATTCGGGGTTGGTGAACATGTGGAGGTGTGGAGAGAGTGGCATGCCTGGAGAGGGCACAGGAGCTCTGTGTTCATTCCCACATACTTTACTCTATGCACTTGGCAGGTCCTGCCTTATGTCCTTACAAATGGTAATCTAGCAAGAGAAATGTTTCTCTGAGTTTTGTGAGCCATTCTAGCAAATTAATGGAACCTAAGGAAGGGGTTGTGGGAACCTCTGATTTATAGCCTTTGGGTCAGGAGCACAGGTGACAATCTGCATTTTTGGCTGGCATCTGAAGCAGAGGGCAGTTTTTGTAAGACTGAGCTTTAACTTGTGGTATCAGATGCTATTTCCAGGTGGGCAGTGTCAGAATTGAGTTGAGTTCCAGGACAGCCAGCTAGTGTCCGAGAATTGCTTGGTGGTGCACACTCCTCAACCCCACATATCAGAATTGGGTGACAATATGGTTTAGCCCAAGGCATCTGTGTGGCTCCGTTAGTTAAGCATCTGCCTTCAGCTCAGGTCATGATCCCAGGATCCTGGGATTGAGTCCCACATCAGGCTCCCTGCTAAGCAGGGGGTCTGCTTCTCCCTCTCCCTCAGCTTCAGCCGCACCTACCTGACTCATGCGCTCTCTTTCTCAAATAAATAAATAAATAAATAAATAAATAAATAAATAAAATAGTGGTTAGGCCCATTTTACCACAACCTCACCGGGCATAAGTAGAATAATTCTAATCATTACCTTTTATGGAGTATTTCCTATAGACTGACACCATCACTTGACAAAAGTATCTAATTATTCTTTCTAATAACCCTATGAAATTAACACTATTATTAGCCCCATTTTTCAGATGAAGAAACCAAGGTATGGACACAAGAATCTCGCCCAAGTCACTCAGTTTAAAATGACAGAGCCAGTATTTGAATTCATAACTATATCCCACTAAAGTTTATGTCCTTAACCAGAGCATCATAAAATTTTTGCTAACTTGCAATGTAAAAAGTTATCTTGTGGTTTTAGGCAACTTTTTTCACCCTGAAACAATGCTTATAGAATTATTCTTATTCTTGAAATTTAGTTTTTTCCCCATTGTTATGTCAGGGTATTGTTTCTTTCCATTCATTTTCTCTGGACCACAGTGGACACTTTTGATCTGTCTTGGGTCTTATTTCATCTTGTTTCCATTTGTTCTTTTTCCATTGCCCTAGTTACTTTGCTTAATATCCATTCCTTCATTTTATCAGGCTTCTTTCTTTTGTTCTCTACACTTTGAAAACACTTCTAAAGTTTGTCTTCTATACAACAATGACTTTTGTTTGTTTTCTTCTAAACAGCTTCTAATGTGGGTTAAAGCCCAATAATTTAATACTCTCTAAATATATATTTACCTCATCCCACTGTTTCCTTTGCTGATCTTACTGTTTTAAGCTCATCCTACTTTTTAGTCCCATCACCCTATTGGTCCCTTACTGCTATCTGTACCACTTTATGGAGGTGATGTCTGCTTGAAGATGTTATATGTTAAGTAAAGTATTTACTTCTCTTTCCTGTGATAAAGTTTAAAAAAAGATTTTCTCCTCTGGACCTTCATAATGATATTTATTTTTCCTTGTTATGGTTTATTTTTCCATAGGTCCTTTGGATTTCTTCTATATTTAGCAATAAAAAATATGAAGTGATCTACCTAATTTTTCTTGACTTCTGTCCCTATTCTTGACTGCAGGATTAACTCCTTTCTGGGATTTGTAGGAGGACAGCAAGTGAGAGGGCCTAGATCCCAGGGTATTAGGTTTACCAGTTTTCTTTTAATGAGCTTTATTGTACAAAGATGAGATCTTTATCACCACCAACTCTGCATTGATCCTTACACCTGGGTTCCTGGGTAGGCATAAACAGTAAGTTCATTAAAAGTTGTATTTTTCATCATGCATTACTGGCCCCATTTTTGTTTTTGCCTGTAAATGCATTAATTTTGAGAAAGTCAATGCAAATCTTCCCAACAAATTTCCCTTGTTGCTCTCCTTTTGTTTTTTTGGGGAGCTGTAATTACTGAATTGCTGTAGAAAGATGAATGGTGAGAAAGAGAAAAAAGAATATTTTAACTTACATTTCCTCCCACTCCTCCCATCCTCTCCCTTTACAAAGTGGCAATAAGGCTTCATGGTTTTCTTGTCAATATTGACCTGGGCCTCTATCAGGAGAAAGGCATATAACCTACATATAAAATGCTTTCCTATATTATTCAAGGCAAGTAGAGCGGTGTTATTTGATGAGGAAAATCACAGTTAACTCTCCAAATGCTTTTCTCTATACAGAACTAGTAAATTGTAGACAGAAAAAAATTCTAAAATATTTTTGTGAAAATTTTAAGACTATTGCCAGAAACAATAGCATTGCCTTGTCATTTCTTTTCCGAACTTTTTAATTTGAAAAACTTTAAGCCTATAAAATGAACTGAATAATAACAAAATGAATATTTTTGTAGTCTTAACCTAGATTTATTAACATTTTGTTACATTTGCTTTCTCCCTCTTTTACTTTCTGTCTCTATGCTATATTATTTGGCACTAAGTTATAGGCATCATGACACTTCATTCCAAAAGACATTAGCATAGATCTCCACTTCCAGCCATGATGGAGTTACAAGGGCTAGACTCATCCTCTTAAAGAAACTTCAAAAATGGACCAAATATACAGAGCAACTGCTTTCAAACATTGAACAACAGATAGCACAGGAATATGATTACAAAAAGAAGAAACAAACAAAATAAGCCCTTTAATCACTCCAGTTTCTGCCCACAACCAATTTCTGGACAGAAGACACAAGAAGGAGGAACTTAAAAAGAATCATACAAACCTGCTGATTTGAAGAGATGGTGATTAGAGTTGTTGCTAGATGTTGCAGAAAGGTAGGAAAAAGAGATCTAGAAATATGTATAATGATTTTTCTGAACACTTGGCTGAGTAGAGACCCCAGATAGGTTATGATTTCATGATTCTTAACTCATTCCGGGAGTAAAGGTTACTCTAGACCCATTGTATAAAATGTTATAAACAAGTCTTAGTGGGAGAAAATTGATATACAGGTAACACTGTCTGCTAAAATAAAGCCTCAAATTCTTTAAAGGATACAACAAAATTCATAGACCCTACCACACAACATTCACAATGTCCAGGACCAAAAAATTACTGGATATGCCAGGAAGTAGGAAAACATGACCTGAAACCAGGAGAAAAATCAGTCAGTAGAAAGAAATACAGAAGTGAGAATAATGATGGAACAGACATGATAACAATGTATAATGATTTAAAGGAAAATACACATATAATGGGAAAAGAAATAAGAAATAAGAGAAATGAAAGCACCACACAGCACTTCCAGAGCCTAAAAATACAATTTTTGAAATAAATATTTCACTGGATGATATGAAAAACAGATTTTATGCTGCAGAAGGACAGATCAGTGAACTTGAAGTCCTAGAATCTAAAAGGGAGCAAACAGAGAAAAAAAAAGAAAGACTGAAAAAGAGAGTGGATTCTCAGGTACTGTGGGATAATATCAAGTGGTCTAAAGTGAATATAATTGGAGTCCTAGAAGGAGAGAAGAGAAGGGGGCAGAAGAAATATCTGAAAAGTTAATGACCAGAGCTTATCCAATTTTATAAAAAACACAAACCAACAAATCCAAGAAGCTCAACAAATGACAAATTTTTTTTCTCTCCCCCCCCGAAACACATACCCCAAGACTCACCATAATTAAATAGCTAAAAATCAGTGATAAGTAGAAAAATACTAGTCAGCCAAATTAATATAGACGCACTTTGTGCAGAGCAGGGTTTCTCAACCACAGCACTACTGAAATTTTGGGCTGGACAATTCTTTGTTGTGGGAACTGCCCTGTTCATTGTAGAATGTGCAGCAGTGTCCTTAGCCTTTACCCATTAGATAGCAGCAATGCCATCTTCCAATGACAGTAAAAAATGTCTCTAAACACTTGCAGACATCCCTTGTGTGTGGGGGTGGTGGTGAGGAGAGTTGTCACATATTGAGAATTACTGTGCAGGAACAAAAATAAAATTGATTGCAGACTTTGTATCAGAAATTGGCAAACCAGAAGACAATGATATAACATCTTTAAAATGCTGAAAGAAAAAAAAAAACCTCAAACTTGAATTTTGTATCCCTCAAGAATTTTTTTCAAAGAAAAAGATTTTATTTCAATGAAACTAAACCCCAAAGAATTCATTGCCAACAGGATTGCACCAGAAAAAAATGTTAAAGTTTTTCAGACTAAAGGAAAATTATATTAAACAGAACTATATTTTAAAAAAATATTTATTTCTTTATTTAAGAGAGAGATTGAGAGAGGAAGAGAGAGAGAATAGGGAGCAGAGGAAGAGAGTGACAAGAAGACTCCCCACTGAGAGGGGATTCTGACATAGGGCTTGATCCCAGGATCCTGAGATCATGACCTGAGCTGAAATCAAGAGTCAGATGCTTAACTGACTGAGTGCACCCAGGTATCCCAGAAACATATTTTTCAAAGGAGTAAAGAACACTAGATATAGCATATGTGTAGGTAAATATAAGATAACCCCCATTTTTAATTTCTTTAAACTGTTTGAGTCAAAAATAATAATATATCTTGAGATTAATTACAATAGGACAAAGGATGAAAGGGAAGAGATGGAAGTATACATTGTACTTCCATACTTTATATACTTATATACTTATATACTTTATATACTTAATACTTTGTATTATACAAAGTAGTATAATAGTATTTGAAAGCAATGTGATAAGTTAAATATGCATATTAAAAACTCTAGAGCAACTAGTAAAACAAAGCCATGACTATTAAATCAAGATAGGGGATAGAATGGAGTTTGAATAAAAACCTCACTTAATACATAAAAAAGAAGGAAAAAAGGAATAAGATAATGAAGAATAGAGGGGGCAAATAGAAAACATCTAGTAAGATGATAGCATTAAACTCAAATGTATTGATAATTATATTAAATATAAATGGTCCAAATATTCTAATTTAAAGATAGAGATTGTTAGACTGGGTAAGACCTGATTATATGCTGTCTAAATATATTAGCATTTATCTCTTAGGAAACAAAAATATTCTCCTAGTCACCCATAACACAATTAGCATACCTAAAGATTCTGTTTTTTCTTTTTTAAAATTTTGTTTTTCTTTGATAGCACTGAGATTTTGTGAGACCCCCTTTTTTGGGTCTGTTTCCTTCTGATTAAATAAGGGTTTAAAAATGTTGGCAAGAATACTGGGGTGTCTGGGTGGCTCAGTGGGTTAGAGCCTTTGCCTTCAGCTCGGGTCATGATCCCATGGTCCTGGGATCGAACCGCAAGTCGGGGTCTCAGCTCAGCACGGAGCCTGCTTCCTTTCCTCTCTCTCTGCCTACTTGTGATCTCTGTCTGTCAAATAAATTAATAATCTTAAAAAAAAATAATACTACATAAGTGATCTTATACAATCTTGATTATATCATATTAGGAGATATTATCAGAAGAGTGACTACACAATATATCATTCAAACTAGCTCTTTTTGAGGGGGAAAAGAGGTATTACTAACAAGTACTTTAAGATATGAGGTAAAAACAAGGCATGTCCCAGGTAAGCTGGGAAATTTTCACCTAATTATTAATGATGTAGTAGTCCTCCTTGTAGCTTTGCGTTCCACAGTTTCAGTTACCTGTGATAAACAGTGGTCCAGAAGTAGATGATTCTCTTTCTGACATATCATTAAGAGGTCAACAATAGCTTAACACTACGGTACAGTGCCTATGTTGCTTACCTCACTTCATCTCATCATGTAGGCATTTTATCATCTCACATCATCATAAGAAAAAGAGGGATGAATACAGTATGGTGTTTTGAGAGAGAGAGAGAATATTCATGTAACTTTTATCATAGTATTTATCATAGTATTTTGCCATAATTGTTCTATTTTATTGTTGTTGTTAATTTCTTACAATGACTAATTTATAAATTTAACTTCATTAGAAGTATGTATCTATAGGAAAAATATAGAGTATATAGAGTTTGGTTCCATATCCACTCCAGTGTGTGAGTGGATATGGATATGGATATGGATAAAACCATAAAGGGAATATTTTATAAAAATTCAAAATTTTAGGTGAATAAAATAAAAAGTTAAAACTTTATAATGAAAGGAGGGACTACTGTACTGTTTGATCACTTTGTTAAAGTGGCATCTATTAGTAGAATCAATCTATTTTTTCCTTTGCAATTATTAAAATGTGGGATGATACACTGAGAACATGTAAATATTACATTCCTCAATCATATTTTGGTTTTAGGATTCACTAATGAGTCTGAATAAATCATCACATTTGAGTTGGGGAGTGGCAGCTTTCTTATTCTATCATTTCTTTTGAGTTTGTTAGTTGGCATTCTTATGTGAAGAAGGTCTTTTCTTAACCTCCCCATTGCCCTTTTAATATTCTTATGGACTCCTATATTAGGATCATCATTTTTATTATGTTTAAATCATCAGACAAATTGATCAGCGGGAACCCTTGCAAGCTGGCTTCTTTGTTTTGGTCTGTGCCATTTGTTTGTGAGTACTTTCTTCCTTATGTTACAAGATGTTCCAGATTAAATTTGTAAATTTTCTTTCCCATTGGTTTATCTATTTATATACTAGGACTACTTTGTTTTAATTATTGATCTTTATAGTTTTAGTATTCAGTAGTGGTAATCTCCTGTTATTATTCTTCCTTTTCAGAATTTTGGATATTTTTTCCTGTATGCACTTTAGAAATAATTGATGTAGCTTCAGAAAAAGAAATGTTGGTTATTATTTTAGGATTACACTGATTAGCATATTAACCTGGGGAGAATTAGAATATGCTTAATGATGCTAAATTGCCTTGTCCAATAAGAGGTAATGTCTTTCTATCTGTTCAAGTCTCTCTTACTTTTTCTCCCTTCCTTCTTCCCTCCCTTCCTCCCTCCCTTCCTCCCTCCTTTCCTCCCTTTCTCCTTCCTCTCCTCTTTCCTCCCTTCCTTCCTTCCTTCCATAGAATTTCAATGTTTTCTTTTTCAAGTTTATTTTTGTTACTTTAAATGGGTTTTTCTTTCAATATCTCTTCCAACTGGTGTCATTTTTAACTTTATGAAGGTTATTTACTTTCTCTGTGTTAATTTTATATCCTAATAGAGTACTTAATTTCTTTAATGTTTGTGTTAGTTTTATCATTGGTTCTCTAGGTTCTAGGTTTTGAAGGTCCACTGTAATGTCATCTACAAAATAGAGATAATTTTAGTTTCTTTACCCCCAATTCTTATGCTTTTGTTTTCTTTTTCTAGATAGCCATGGCTCATGACTCTAGTGCAGCTAAATATAGCAGTAGTGGTAGGGGTTGTTAGCTTTATTCCTCGCTTAGTGAGGAGGTGTCTAGTTTGTTCTCATTGTGTAACCATATATATAATGTATTTTTAAAATAAGCATTGAATTTTTGAAGATATTTTGGCATTTATGGAGATAATTAGATGATTTTCATACTTGGATTTATAATATGGTGAGTTACATTAATGTGATTTCTTATATTCCTGAAATGAATTTTACCTGGTCATGATGTATTATATAGATTTTTGTTAAGTGTGCTCTTTGTTTTATTTAGTAATTTTTTACTGGTATTTGTGAGATTGTTCTGTAGGTTTTATGCGTATGTGATATTTGTCAGGATCTTTAGGTATATATGTTGTACTTTAAACCCTGAAAATTTCCTTCATTTTCTATACCTTGAGCAATTTAAGGAACACTGAAGTTGTCTTGTCTTTGAAGGATTTGTAAAATTCCATTCAACTATCTTGGCCTGGCACATTTTGTAGGGGGTGAGAGGGATATTATTGATGACACAATTTTTTTCTGGGAAAAATTTTCTGATTATGCTTTCTCTGGTCATTTTTTTTTTGGGGGGGGGAATTTCTCTTAATAAGAAAAAGAAGCCTTCATTTTACTAGTTGAAGTTGAAGGTTTGGATGAGCTTATTTATGGAAAATCATTCACAATGGAAAATAATTATAAAATCAATGAAGAATTAAAACTGGCTGCCATATCCAAAGTTTTCTAATTTTATTGAGAGAGAGGCACTTTTTGGAGTAAGGAGGTTAGGTAGTGAGTAAAAGAACAAATACTGGACAGTAAAATTTGACTTTTTGAGGCAAGAGTGGGGAAAATTCTTGAGTTGAGTAAAAGAATGAAAAAAGGAGAAATTGAAGAAAAGAAAGGGGCTAAGAACATCACTATTTTTTCTTCAACTGACCCATTTCCATATAACCATGGAAAGCTTCCATGAGGAAGTTATAACCCAAACAGAATTTAACAACAGAATTCTTGCCCTTCAGGAAATGCAAACTGCTTGACTCCTGAAGATGTGGATTATCTCAACTCAAATTTAATCTAGAGACTATGAAATTAACTAAAGGAGTCTTGTGTATTAGTCCTCACTGAACTGTTTGTGAATGAGTTTGTATACCCTTCATTGTCAACAGAAAGCACTTTAACTGTGTAATTTTGTACACAAACACATGAATATGTGATAAATGGATATATTGGCAATTTTGTAATAATTGGGGAGTTGAATAAGAGTTAAGGAAAAATAGTTAACCTTTATTATGCTAGGTTAGTCCGTGTTCTGAGCACTTTGCATATGCCAACTCATTTAATCCTCATACTACCTTTATGAGATAGATGCTGTTATATAATACTAATACTAATATATAATACTAATACTAATTTTACAGATAAGGAAACCTCTGGGGCATAAAGAGATCCACTGGCCCACCTCAATTTACATAGTAAGAGATGGAGAAGACATTGCTTTGGGAGTTTGCTTTAGGGTCACTCTGCTAAGTGATAGTTCATGCCATGTACCTCCTGCCTTCAAGGAACTTGAACACCGCTATGAATACAGCCATGTCTACACACAGCAAAAGAGGTGGTATTGTGCAGTGGGTAGAGGGATAGCTCTGTGCTCAATACCTGCTGCCATCAGCAAAGAAACCTTGGGCCAAGTTCTCAGACCTTCTGAGCTTCAGTTATCTGTTTGGAAAATGAGATAATGACTAAAGTAACTTCAGAGATTTATGATGAAGCTCAGCAAGATGCACCACCTGAAGCACCGAGCAGAGGTCCATCACATATGAACCACTTCATAAATGGCAGTAACCGTTCTTGTTCCAGAGCTCTGCAAGGGGTATAACCTATCCTATGGAAACATAAATCCAGAGATAAGCCAAATAAATCAAATAGTGAGACATAGGCTAACTGAGGGCCCTGATTTAGGAAAACAGAGGCCCTGATGGTGATCATCAGGAGAGAGACAACACATCTGGTTCTGGGAGCTAAGACAGTGGAGAAAGTGGTATTTGAGAGACCTTGTGTTTATAATGTACCTCCTGGTGATGGGGATGAAAAGTCCATTGTACCTGAGATTCTTTTTGAGAAGTATAGAAAACATAGAAGGGGAACTGGTCATGTGACTGTGGATCCTGTGCCCAGATGTTCTGGGTTTGACTTGAGCTCAGACACTGACTAGTTGTGTAATCAATAGTTAAAACTTATGGACCTGGTTTCCTCCTCTGTGAAGTGAGAGTAACAGTAAAACTTACATGTGATATTGTATTTAATAAGTTCATACATACAAAGCACTAAGTGTGGATGCCATAGAGTAATATATATATAAATATTAGTATAAAATAATGAAAGTTAACAACTAAGGGTTTCACTCTCCTCTTGATCAAGAAAGATAAAGAACTAGAAGATGTTCATGGGACCAACCCCTGACTGTAGCTGTACTGGAAGAGGTCAGAAGGGTTAGGTGAGAAAGAACCTGGTGGCTGGGATCCTTCTCTAGTTTCCCATATCCTACCAGCTGTAAGCTGGGACATTTAGCAGAAAGCAGTGCCCAGTGTGAGTGAGGGGTGGTGGAGACCATGACAAGAAATGCTTCAGTGGATGTGAAAAGCAACTCAGCTTTCAAAACCTAGGGGGACCTCTTCAGCCTTAGTGACACTAGCCCTCCTTGGAAGTGACAGGTCCCAGTACATTGTTTCTATAGGAGGGACATTCTGTTTTGGTGTCAAGTCACCTAGAAACAGAGACAGAAAGCTTTTACTTCTTGGGTCATTGTCTCTTGGGACAAAATTATCTAGGATGTTAATTACCCAGAAGGTGGGTTTCAAGGAATGGGAACAGCAGGTGTGTAGAAAGGCTAAGTGGTTGAATGGCTTCTCTTTGGGGGAAGGACCCATGC
>RCUC01144957.1:0-54895 GCA_003697995.1 Taxidea taxus jeffersonii
TTTCTAGATTTAAACAAAAACGTACTCTGAATGCCTGCTGAACTGGCATTAGGATGAACTGATCTTGAGAATTGTGCACTTATTGTATTTCTGCTGGCATGTCTCCCCTCTGAGATTGCACCCTCATTGGATACAGTGCTAGTGCCAAGGGAACCTGGGTTTCTTTTGGATATTGCATTGCCATCTCTGGTACAAAAATGTACACATCTTACCTAATAGGTGCTAGTCATTTTAAAAAATTGTTTTTGCCTTTCTTAGGATGTAAAATGTTATACCATAATTTCACTTGCATGTCTCTGCTTTGTAGTGAGTCTGATAGTTTCTTCTTGTACTTATTAGTCACTTTTGTTTTCTTCCATTACCTATTAATATCTTTGTTCACATTTATTTTGGGGTCCTCTTTTTATAGATACTGTGGTATGACCTGCCCTCTCCCTACTGTTATATTTCTGTGTTATTTGTGTTAAGGGCTTCCTTAAAGCAACAGAAGTTCATTTATCCAGATTTTCCATTCTTCTATTTATTTTGCCTTCTGTATCCATTTCTGAGATAAGTATAATAAAATGCCTTGCAACAATTGATAATTTATTTATTTCTCTCTTTAGTTTTTCCCATTTTGGCTTTATATATTTTGTGATTTTATTGTTGTAGTGATAGCTGTTTATGATGGTTTTATGATCTTTTCAATTGTACTTTTTGCCAATATAATGATCCCCTTTCATCTTTTATGATTTTCTTTGCAATTATATTTTGCTAGATACTGAGAATACTTCCCCGTATTTCTTTTGGTTAATATTTGTATGACATATCACTCATCCATTTTTTACTTTCAACTCTTACTTTATTTTCAAATATTACAGATGATATATTGTTGGAACTGTTTTTTGTTTTCAGTCTGAGTTATTCTGTTTTATTGGTGAGTTTAATCTTATTTTCATAATTACATGGGGAATTGTTTCTGTGATCTTATTTAATATTTTCCCTTTAATGTTCTTTATTTTTGTTTACTTTGGTCAACATTGGTCATGTTAGGTTTTCTTCTATTGGTTTTGAAATTCTAGGTGCTTCTTTTGTTCTTATATTCCTTATTCCTTATTCTTTCAGTAAAGTATCCTCCTCCTGTTTATATCCATATTGATTTTTTTAAAAGATTTTATTTTTTTATTTGACAGAAAAAGAAAGAGACAGCAAGAAAGGGAATAAGCAGGGGTAGTGGGAGAGGGAGAAGCAGGCTTCCTGCTGAGCAGGGAGCCCCCTGCGGACTTGATCCCAGGGCCCCCATACCATGACCTGAGCCGAAGGCAGACACTTAATGACTGAGCCACCCAGGTGCCCTTCATATTGATTTCTTAAACTTATTATTTTATGCATCTTTCCTCCAAACAAATAAAATTATAACATTCTTAGGATGTTTTCATCTTTTCTCCCACTTACCTCCCTCTACATTTTAGTTCTAAATTTATTACACAACACAGAGTACTGCTTTCCTCTTTTACCCTTGTTTTAAGAAGTAAACCATAATCTGTGCTAAAATAATCATCCTTACTCTTCAGATGGGTTGCATCATCCCCCTGGATATGTATTTTTTCTTCTCTGAATGCTTCTTCTAAGAGTGTTTTCCAAAGGAATTTTTGTATTTTGAATCTCTGAGACCAACATGCCCAAAGATACTTTTTTTCACCATCATATTTTAATGGCAGTTTTGCTAAACAAAGAATTCTAGGATCTGATGTCAGTCTCATCCAGTTTCATTATAAGTAGCCTATGTTTCTTTCTGGAGGATAGTATCCATGTGTGTTGGGTGTTTCCCACATGTATAGGTACAGATGTTTCTTTACCTTACATTCCTTATGGATGTTTCCCTTCCTTACTTGGTACCATATGAACCCTTCCAGCCTGAGGTTTCTTATCATGGTTTTAATTTTAGATTTATCTTCATTCTAGCAAATATCTTTTTTCTCCTGCTTATTATTTTTTGTTCTTCTGAAACTATTACAGTGATTAGCATTCCTATTTCTAACCTCTGTATTCTCCAGCTTTTCCCTTAATCTTCTATTTCTTTTCTTTTCCTTTTTTGTGTTTTCTGAGTGTTCTTCAATCTGATCTTTCAGCTTGCTCATTCACTCTGCAGTTGTATTCATACTAATTAAACCATTTAAAAATGTTTAGCGGGGTGCCTGGGTGGCTCAGTGGGTTAAAGCCTCTGCTTTCGGCTCAGGTCATGATCCCAGGGTCCTGGGATCCAGCCCTGCATCGGGTTCTCCGCTCAGCGGGAAGCCTGCTTCCTCTTCCCTCTCTCTGCCTGCCTCTCTGCCTACTTGTGATCTCTGTCAAATAAATAAATAAAACCTTTAAAAAAAATAAAAACGTTTAGCTACTATATTCTGCAAACTTAATATTTCCAACTTTTTATGACTTCTTGCCCCTTCTCTATATTAATAGTATACATCTTCCTATCTTTGAGAATATTTAGTGTGCTTATTTTATATTTGTAGGCCATCTGTTTCAATAATTCTGCTTCATGTAGCATATGCTGTTTGGTTCGTAGTCTTTATTATATAGTGATTGTATTCTGTAGGTGCTTGAAAATTTGGCATGCCAATTCATATTTTCCTGAGTGTTATCACTTGTGGTAATGGACAAGCTCAAGTTTGAACCTATCTTGGCAGTCTAATATAGGAGGAAATAAGATCCAAGGTGGAAACTCCTGGGTACCTGTGGTAGACACACCTTTTGGTCATTTGTTAGAGATCATGTCCTTGTAAGTCCTTGTAAATCCCATCCCTCTTCAGTGCCAGCAGAACCTGTATCTTGTTTCTAAGCAATAGATGTTGGCAAATGTTATGAGGTGTCTTCCCATGATTATGTTTTGTTATATATGACTTCATCTTTGCAGACTGGAGGGAGACATTTTCCTGCTAGTCTTGAAGAAGAAAGCAAATATATGATGAATTGCCAATGGAAAATGTCCTATGACAGGGAATCACAAGTGGCCTCTAGGAATGGAAATGAGCACTTGCTGACAGCCAGCAAGAAATTGGGAATCTCAGTCCCACATCTTCAGGAGCTGAATTCTGTCAACAACCTGAGAGAGCTTGGGAGCACATCTTTCCCCACCAAGCCAATGCTGAGACTGCAACCCCACTTAACCCTGGATTGATGCCTGATGAGAATCTAAAGCAGAGGACCTAATTAAGCTGGGTCTACATTTCTGCAGAAACTGGGAAATAATTTTTTTTTTAAGATTTTATTTTATTTATTTGTTAGAGAGAGAGAGAGCGAGCACAGGCAGACAGGCAGGCAGAGGCAGAGGGAGAAGCAGGCTCCCTGCCGAGGAAGGAGTCCGATGTGGGACTCAATCCCAGGACGCTGGGATCATGACCTGAGCTGAAGGCAGCCGCTTAACCAACTGAGCCACCCAGGCATCCCCCAAACTGGGAAATAATTAATGTGTGCTGTCTTAAGCCTCTAAATTTGTGACCGTTGTTTATGCAACAATAGAAAACCAGTATATCCTTGGTCCTCTGTTGAGTGTTCCTTTTGGCTCCCATACCACTAGGCAACAACACTTCTGGGCAGTTTTTTGTCTTTAAGTGGTTGGAGGCAGAAAGCATTGAGAGGAGTCTTTTGCTTTAGATTTCAAATCACAAGCCAGAAATGTTCGAGAAAGATGGAGAAACCCAGTGGATATCCCCACATGATTCATAAACTGCCTTCTGTTTTCATCACTACCTAAGTTTCCATTATATTCTTTACTTTTAGGCAATTATAAACTTTACTAAGTTATTTGATCATACTCATTTCCAAAATTTCACATAGCATTGTCTAGGATTCATTTATTTTCTTACTTTTTTTTCAAAGAGAGGTTTAATTATTCAGGGAATCATCTGTAGTCTAAAATAAAATAAATAAGTAAAACAATTGGTAATATAGGTTTAAAGATCTTTAGCACTTTTAAAATGTTAGCCTTCTGTCATCTTGCTCCCAGTGTTGATAGTGAAAAAAACTGGTATCAATCTGAAACTTTTTTCTTTAAAATAACTTCACTCTCTGAAAGCACGTAGAATATTTTGTTAAATTTTCTTTTTCTTTTTTTTTTTTTAAGATTTCATTTATTTATTAGTTAGAGAGAGAGAGAATGCGAGCACAGGCAGACAGAGAGGCAGACAGAGGCAGAGGGAAAAGCAGGCTCCCTGCGGAGGAAGGAGTCTGATGTGGGACTCGATCCCAGGACGCTGGGATCATGACCTGAGCCGAAGGCAGCCACTTAACCAACTGACCCACCTAGGTGTCCCTTGTTAAATTTTCTTAACATGCACATATGTGTGGGGGTTTTTCTATCTATACTATTTTGCACATTCTAAGGTCCTTTATCTTAGGTGTTCACATTTTTAAATCCTGGGAAATACTGGTAGAATATTATTTTATCTATTTTAACATCTCCATTTATTTTATTTCATTCTGAAACTGCTATAAATGGCCATTGTGTTTTTATCATCTATGATTATTCTCTTTTATACTTTCCATTACTTTATTGCTTTCTAGCACCCTTTAAATAATTTCCTGGAACTGATCTTCCTGTTGACTAATTTAATTTGTGGCTCTATCAGTTTTATTAACTATCTATTCCATGTGATTTTTAAAGTATATTTATTTTTGTATTCAATTAATCTATTTGCTTCTTCTTGATAATTGTGTATTGCTGCTAATGTCATCAATATATCCTATCCTAGCTCTTTTAATATATTTGTTTGTTTTTATTTTTTATTTATTTTTTAAAAAAAGATTTTATTTACTTATTTGACCGAGGGTGGGGGGAACACAAGCAGGGGGAGTGGGAGAGGGAGAATCAGGCTTCCTGCTGAGCAGGGAGCCCGATGTGGGGCTCGATCCCAGAACCCTGGGATCATGACCCAAGCCGAAGGCAGATGCTTAACCATCTGAACCACCCAGGCACCCCCCCCATATTTGTTTTTAAACATTGATTTCTATATTCCATTTATTCTGAATCTTGGAATATACATTGTTCTGTGTGCCTACATCCTATTTTAAAAGCTGTACTCAGCTTCTTATGTTTCTCTTTAGGCTCATTTACCTTAATTAGTCACGTTTCCCAGGGGATAAGGGCTTCTGCTCCCTCTAGTGAGTTTAGTGTTCAGTAACCTCAACATACCCATTTGCTTTGTCATTACTAGTCTTTCATTCTCCTTTGGAAAATCTAGAAGTTTTCTAAGAATTTCTTTCTCCTGGTTGTAACTGCCTATACTTAGGGCTTAGAAGAGAAGATGGAAATGCTCAGCAGCTGCTGTTTCATAAAGATTTTTTATCCATTCCTCACTCAGCCAGACTTCTGCTTTGACTTGTTATTATCTTGGGAACAGAAAAATGCTTAGTATGGTTTCTGATAAGTGCCTGGTTTGGAATTCTGGCTCTTCTACATATTAGCTGAGGGATCTTGGATAAGTTTTTCAAGTTCTATGTGCTTCAGTATTCTTGGGTGTAAAATAGGATAGTAATAGTCACTGACTATTAGGATTGCTGTGATATTTAAATAATATAGTGTATATGAAGTTATTAGAAAGAACAGTACCTGATACAAATTAGGGCTTACTAAACATTTGCTATCATTATCCTGACAGTACTTACAGGGCCCAGCACCTGTACATGTTCAATAACTGTCTATCATTGCATACTGCTTACTCGTATCCACAGAGACATATCTGAATCTGTGCACGTTACTATCAAGATGCACCCACACTTCAAATCTCCAGGATTTCGATGTGTTTCCTGCCATGATTTCTGCCTCTAACTGTCCTAGTGATCTGATTTTTTTTTCCTTGACACTGTTTAGGGAAGAATAGGAAATCAAATCTTGGTAGAATGGGAAAAAAAAAGACAAATATTTAAAATCTATAATATTGTCTCCATTATTTCCATGCTATAACTGTTTGCCTCATAGACAATAAGTGAACCAACTGTGCTTGGGTATATATAGCCATTCACATTTACCAAAAAAAAAAAAAATCACATTTATTATTACATTTAATATTGCATGACTTCATAAAAGGTAGAAAAGACTTACTGAACTTATTTTCAAGAGGAAACGAATTCTCAGATTGAAGAGAAAATGAACTAAATTCAGATGGCTTGAGTATGGAAGATGTGAAGTCAACCCAGATGTTCTGACTTCTAGTAGCATATTTTTCCCTGTTCTCCTCTCTGCAAAGGAACCTTGAAGAAATAGCCAGAAACCTGGAACTTCTCTAGAAGGTTTCCACTCAAATTGTGAGTGGAAACCTAGATATTTATGGTTTTTATCCCATTCCATAGACCTAGAGCTTGGGTTAGGTATACACAGACTTTTCTATAAAAAGGAGTACTAATGTTGAATTATTTACACTTAGCTGGGTGCAGTTAGTGTTGTGTGGTAAAGGTTGTAATGGCCATCACAAAAGGCATCAGATCTGAGAGTCCTTTTCGGTAGTTCAAGCTCTGACCAAAGCATTGAACTGCTGTGAGTCCCTTACCATATGCTTTCTAATGGTTGTAGTTTGTGGAATCTGATACCTACCTTTGTGCTGTTACTTGGGTAATGAATATGGTTTCTTCAGGTCAACCATTCTGTTGTTATGTAATGCTCAGAGTCGGGAGAATTCCCCAAAGAGGCCACCAGAGACATGAGTCAAAGCCAAGTGGCAAGGGTCGTTTATTGCAGGTTCGAACCCAGTCCTCTGTGCACTCACAAGCGGTGACGCTGAGAGGCCCCGAGGTGAGTAAATGCAAGGTTTTTATAGGCATGTACAAACAAGGTAGAGTGGGACTGATCGGTTGACATTTGAAAAGGGTATTTGGCATAACCTGATTGGTCTCAGGGAGCGTGCGCTTTAGCAAGCAGGAAGTACAGAAGCAGAACTGGTGGTTAACAACGGGGAATTGGCTACTTTGTCCAGGGGATATTTTTGAAAGTTGTTTGTACCAGGGCGGGAAAGTTGTGGTTGCTGTTGCTCTACTGATTACCAGGGTGGGAGTTGTGGTTGCTGTTGCTCTACTGATTACCAGGGTGGGCCAGGGAGGTTAAAGTTGCAGGGAGTGGCCAGAGCAGTTTGGGCCTTGATAAGCAGACTGGACACTCACAGTTTAATATAAACAACAAAATGGCTACTGCCTCAAAATGGAGTTACTTTGGCCCTTCAGTTATCGCATGAGATAACACACTAGGTTTTTTGTTCTTGTTTTTGCTTAAGATTTTATTTATCTGAGAGAGAGAACATGCACAAATGGGAGGAAGGATAGAGGGGGAGGGAGAAACAGACACCCTGCTGAGCAGGGAGCCCGAGGATGGGCTCTATCCCAGGACCCAAGAATCATGACCTGACCCAATGGCAGACACTTAACCAACTGAGCCACCTAGGCACACCACTGCAGAAGGTTTTATACAGTTGACAGTAGAGTGTGCTGTCTGTTTACTGGAGACATGGCGTGTGGGCATGTGCTGAGCAAACATGCCATTAACCATCATTAAGTATGTTGAACACTAACTCTGTGGCTAGTTCTATGAAAGACATTATAGCAGAGACCAAATAAGAAACAAGAAGAATATTTAGCAAATATTTGTATGGGAAATCCATGTTTCTCAATGTATGTGGATATGCAAAAGAAAGTCAAATAAGTCAAAGCTGTTAGTTCTGATTACCTAGACAAGAGCTTATCACATGTAGTTATCAACATATGTTTGTAGAATGAAGGCAAGATCAGATGGGTGGATAATTATAATTGTGACTTTCTGTAAGAGATAGGATTTGAGGTATTTGAAAAATGCTTTGAAGAGAGGGCAGCCATCTCAAGTGAAGTAGAGAATTAAAAACAAGAAGAGCAGTTAGAGAAGAAGGTGAAAATGTGGGCATAATATCACCCATTATTATAATAAAGACATTATAATAAGACATTAAATTTCAATAGTCATATAATAACTTTCTAGAATCTGTAACTCATGTCATCTACTTTGATTTTTGAGAGATGATTAAGCCTTCTCATGCTGATCAGATATGACCACTTTCTTTTTCTTTTCTTTTTTTTCCTTGTCAACATGTGTTTCATGAGTGTCATTTACTTAATTTTTTTTAAGGAAATGGTGATGATATAATGTTCTCTCTTTATTGCTTATAACTTCAAAATTACATATAGTTAAAAAACAAAATGAAACACTCCAAGCATTCATTAATGAGTGAATGGGTAAATAGAATATGATATATACATACAACAGAATATTATTCAGCCTTTTATTAAAGAGGAAGGAAATTCTGACACATGTAACAACATAGAACCTTATGTTATGCTAAATGAAAAAACATTACAAAAATATTGTATGACTCTACGTATATGAAGTTCCTAGAAACTAGTCAAATATATAAAGACAGAGTTTTATTGGGGGAAGATTTAAAGATTCTAGAGATGGGTAGTAATAATGATTGCTCAATAATGTGAACTGACTTAGTGCCATAGGACTGTGCACTTACAGTGGTAAAAATGGTAAATTTATTTTACATATATCTTATCACAATTTTTAAAAATAGGAAAAAAATATTAAAAAAATCAGAATAGTGTTGACAGGGAAAAGATTAAGAGTTACTTTTAAAATTTCTTTTATTCCAGATGTTTGTATTTATTTTAGGACTAGTTCATTTTTTTTTAAATAGACTTTATTTTTTAGAGTAGTATTGAGTAGAAGGTATAGAGATTTCCCATATGCTCCTTACCCAGACACATGAACAGCCTCAGTCATTTCTTTTTTATCTTTGAAAATTCAAAAAGTAATTTTTTTCTATTGCAAGGTATCCCTATAGGGAAAATATTTACTTTTGTTGTTCCCTGAATATTTTATTACATAAGTTAGAAAATATTACATAAGTTGGAAAATATAGGCATGAGTGTTAACATAGCAACCAGCATTCCTAGAGTCAAATATGTATTCCAGGGCCACTCTCAGTTGGCCATCATAAAAGAGGTTGTCACTTTTCTAGGGACATGGCATCTTAGTGGCCTCTGGAAATGTAGAGAGTGGACAGGGAAAAGTTGTCTGCTACAAGGAGACTAGTGATTCATGGAGGGATGTCAGTGGGGACAAGTAGCTGGCCAATGTGGATCAGTCTCCTCTAGCTAAAATATTTGACTTAAGTTAATGTTGATGAACAAGAATGTGTCCATGACCTGGGTCAAACAAGGTTCTGCTTTAATTCCAACAGGGGCTTTCTTGAGCTTCATATTTACCTGGGATAGGAGATTGCTAGAAGATGGTTGCAGAAGGCCAAAAGGTTCAAGGTATCATCAGAGCTTCAATCACAGGACAGAAAGTGTAAGTCTTAGAGGGGTCCCTGGCATATTGATGTGAGAAGTTCCATTTCCTTGAAAATTCATGTACAGCTAGTCTCAAGAACTGATAAAGAGTGAGATGATCATGACTATAAGGAGGGGGTTACTATTTATTTAATTATCATCATTTAATTATCATTTTATTTAATTCATCAAAAGGATCAGAGTTGGCTTCATTTGGCTTCTTTAGACTCTTTAACACATACTCAAATCCTAGTATCTCTTCCATTAATCTTGTTCCATTTCAATACATACCTTATCTTAGTGATGATTATTGGTTTGGAGTACAAGTGGCCTCCATCTGAGTTGGGTGATCTTATGCTAGAGGTTTATACATTGAGCCAGGTGCAGCCATAGACGTTCTAAGGGGTCTTAGCAATTGTTCAGGAAAGAGGAAGCTCTGGGGCTGGGGAAGATTGGCTCAGAGATCTCCATAAACATTTCTACCAGAGCCCTCTGGTTTATTCATTTGAATATATTGGATTTGGGGGATTATTTCAACTGATGAGAGGTATCTAGAGTAAAGCACAGGTAGAAAACCAGGGCTGTTGTGGAATTATTTATTGATTTTAGACCTTGTCAATGTACTCATGCAATGTGACTAGTATCTATGTTTTTCTTTTAATTGATAAAACCAACCACCTGCTTTGGAAATACTTTGGAAATATGTGTAGACACAATGTGTGGTTGAAGTCTATAAAGATGACTTGAGTGAGCTGAGCGAAAGGAAGGCTAGAGGTAGCATTTTAACTTTCTTTGCCTTTTGCTGAGGATGGAATAACAGAAAGGCAAGACAGAGGTGCAGGCACAACCTCTCTCTATTTAGGCTTATGTGGTAACATGATCCCATAGCAGTTTACATTGAGAATTTATCCAGACTGTTTTTTTTTTTTTTTTTTCTTTCCTGAGTCCTGAATAAGGTTGGCTCAAGGCCTAGAAGCTCTGCAATTTTTCATGTTCTGGCAACCTAGGAAGAGAAGGTATTTTGCAACTTAGCTCAGTTGTTTCTTAATGTTTGGAGAGAAATATGTCTCTTGTAGCTTGTTTTTTTAAGCTGAAGAGAAACACACTTTCTCAATGTACAGAAATGCCTCTTCCATATTCATACTAGATTTGCATTTGAGTCCAAAAGCAATACAATGATTTTGTTCCCTGATAATTCTTCAAGCTCAAAAATTAGTGTGAGCCACACTCCCAATGGGATTCCAATGAAAATTGGATTTGCAGTAACTAGGGGGAAACACAATAAAACCTTCAGTGTACAAAGACAAGATTTATGCTCTCCATTTACCTTTATTTTATGTCCTGGGGAATAATCATCTTTGACATTTGTAAACTACCCTGCCTCCAACAGTCCTTCAGGTCTTCCTCATTCAAGAGCTGCTCTCCCAATGTCACTTCTGTACTCAACAACATACTATTATTCAGTGGTAGGAGGCCAAGGCCTTTAAATAAAGGAGAGCAGTATGATGTGCGTAAAGGAAAACTTGAAAAACATTTCTCAGGGGAGAACCTCTGGGACTGTGAGTTCCTGTGCATACAAACTAACTTGCCAGCCTGTGTGGCTGGTTGGGACAGTGTGCCTTGCAGTGAGACTTCACCCCAGAGAAACTACTAAGTGCACCTTTGGTAATTTCAAGCCTTTGCAAGAGTCCCTTAAAGACCTACCTGGTTTAAGTAAACTTCAGTGTTACTGATAGGAGACCAACAAACTGTGGTTCATAACAGGGCAAACATTTCTTAAAATCATAACCTTCTTGAACACAAAGTCAGACATGTAAATTACCAGTAGGTCTATTTTGGGAGCAGCTTTCAAAGTAATGAATACAAATGACAACAACCATTATCCTAGCTTATTTGTGGCATCACACTGTCCTGGGAAACTACAGTTATGGAAATCAAGGGAATATTGCTTAATATTACTATTAATAAATTACATGCTAGAGCAGCAGTGGCAATAACTCACCAAGTTGATGTAACAGAATATATAAGTGTGCATATGATTCATGTTCTATGGAACCCAATCTTGCTTTTAAGTAATTTGTGATAAAAGATGTCCAGTTATAATTTTGCCTTTCACATACTTTGAATTATAGTAACTTACCTATATGTTGGCCAATTTATAATACTTAGAGTATATACATACATACATAACTCTATCTGTTTATCTCTCTATCTATCTGGGGAAAAACAAAACAAAATAAAAAAGTTTCCATTAAGTTTCTTTAACTGTACAACCAGAATAGAATTATCTACTTCTGGGTACTCATTTTTCACTCTACAGCTCCTAAGATGCCCAAACTATTCTGTTTTGCCTGTGGTTTCACTGTATAGAGAGAGAATCATTTTTCATCTTTCACTCAAATTCTCAAACCTTTTTTAGGAGGAAAAGTCATATTCTTTTTTTCTTTTGGGAAAAAACATTCTGTAAGGATATATTCTCTACAACTTCTTCAAAATATAAGATGTGCCTGCTTTTTTCTTCCCCTTAAAATTTCTAGTTAGTACCATTCCAAATTTACAGGAAAATTTGATTTATGGCTTCATAAGTAAACCCAAACATCTTATATATTTTTACACGACAAGGAGTACAAAAAAATGTAAATTAAAAGAAATAACTTAAAAGCATGTTTACAGCATTAATATTGATCTAGTGCAACTAATCTTAATACCTGAATTCAGAAAATAGTAATATTTTTAAACTTAATTTGAACTAATTGCTTTTTTTTTTTAAGATTTTATTTATTTATTTGACAGAGAGAAATCACAAGTAGGCAGAGAGGCAGGCAGAGAGTGAGAGAGGAGGAAGTAGGCTCCCCGCCAAGCAGAGAGCCCGATGCGGGACTCGATCCCAGGACCCGAGATTATGACCTGAGCTGAAGACAGAGGCTTAACCCACTGAGCCACCCAGGCACCCCAAACTAATTGCTTTTTAAATCTTTGAAGATGGGTTTAAAATTAATGTTACTATTTTTAAAAATTCTTACTAATTGAGACAGATCAAGTTGCTCATCTGGTTCTGGACTTTTCCACATTTAGGATTGGGAAAGGGCTAAGGCCAGTATTTCAATTGAATGTACTAACTGTCCTGGTCAAATACTCCTTTTTGACTCTCTCCAGTATTGAATCAATAGCATTTATGCCACTTAAAATAAGCATCTTATTCTGTAAGACAAGGAGAAGTAATCAGGCAAGTGATTTTGCTAGTTTTCTTTCTTACATCTTGTTGGAACATATACTTGACATACTAACATTTCAATTGGAATACCTGTGGTATATCCAATAAAACATGGATTCCAAAAGGACCTCAAATCAGTTCTAAGTTACCTCCCCCTACCCTGATTTAAAGTTAAAACAGAGTTTGAGACCACATAATAGGAGCACAATTTTTAACCCAGATGATGTTGATTGGCTTGTAATGAGAAGTTAATCTTAGGATAAAGCACCCATTTACAACTGATACTCCTTGGTGAAGAATGAATGGGTGTATTCATTTCATTATTTGCTGCAAAGATGGTCAAGCAACTTTAAATTCTAGCTGTAAAATACCAATAATGTCAAAAGTTCAAGAAAGATGAATAAGGTATTTTGTGCTCATAATGCATTAATGACAGAGAATGTAAGATAGAAATGTAAACATGTACTTAAATTCCAATTTAAAACTTCCACATCAGGTCAACAGAGAATAAAAGTAAATCAATTTATACTCCAAATAGTCAAAAGACAAATAAAATGTAGGAAACAATGGTTTTCAAGGCATTGGACTTAAACTTCACCATTTCAAAATCATACTGAATGTAAATGGTTTAAAAATAATTCCAGTAAAGGGTGCCTGGGTGTAGCAGTCAGTTAAGTGTCCAACTTTGAGGCTCAGGTTGTGATCTCAGGGTCGTGAGATCAAGCCCTGTATCAGTCTCCACACTCAGCATGGAGTTTGCTTAAGATTCTCTCTCCCTCTGCCCCTCCTGCTCATGCTCACTCTCTCTCTCTCTCTCTCTCTCTCTCTCTCTCTCAAATAAATAAATAAATAAATAAATGTTTTTTTAAAATAATCCCAATAAAAAGGCAAAGATTATCAGGTTGAAGAAGAAAGCAAGACCCAAAGGAAATGCAATTTCTTTCTAATGACATAAGTAAGTTGAAAATAAAAGGAGAGAAAAAGGTATAGCAATGCTAACATTAGTGAAAATAAAGCTATAGTGGCTGTATTAAGGTCCCATGAAGTTGATTGCAAGAAAACAAAATATTTTTAGGGAAACAGAAGATTACTTCATAATGATGAAAAGTTAATTCATCAAGGAGTCATCATAATACCAAACATTTATATTCCAAATAACAGAGCTTCAAAATACACATGAAAACTTGATGTAACTGAAAAAGAAATAGACAAGCCACAATTATATTCGGATACTTAATTTTTCCTACCTCAATAGTAGATAAAACAAGTGAAAAGAATAATATCATTAACTACATAAAAGACTTGAATAACACAGTTGTGTTAGTTAGGATTCTTTAGGAAATAAAACCAGTAGAATATCTATGAAAAGATACATAGAGACATTATGAAGGGTTGGCTCACATGATTTTGGAGGGTGACAAGTCCCATGATCTACCACCTTCAAAATGGAAGCCCAGGAAAGTTGATGGTGCAGTTTCAGTCCAATCCAAAGGCCTAAGCACCAGGGAGCTAATGGTATAAGCTCTAGTTTGAGTCCAAAGTTTCAAGAATGTCCAAGGGCAGAATTAGGTCATCAAACAGGGAGGAAATTTATTCCTCCTCCATCTTTTTGTTCTACTCAGGCCTTTGACAGATTGTTTGGCACTCACCTATATTGGTGAAGGTGGTCTTTACTTAGTCTACCAATTTAAATACTAACCTCTTCTAGAAATACCCTCACAGACACACCTAGAAATAATGTTTTCATAGCTTTCTAGGCATCTTTTAGTCCAATCAAGTTGATGCATAAAATTAATCATCACAAGTGAACCAACTTGAAATTTTGATATTAATAGAACACTCCACCTACCAATAGCAAAATACACATTTTTTTTTCCAAGTACACTTGGGACATTTACCAGGAAAAAAAAATATTCAGGCCTTAAAGTAGGTCTCAGCAATTTTATTTTTCAAAAACAAGGTCTTTGACTATAAGGGAACTAAATCAGAAATACAAAGGATCTATGGAAAGTTTCCAAATATTTAGAAACTAAATACCATGCTTCTGTATAACCCATGTAAAAAAAGAAGCAAAGGAGAAATTAAAATTTTGTCCTGGATGCAAATGAAAACACAACATATCAAAATTTATGGCATAATCTAAAGTAATAGCTAGAGGGAAATTTATCACATTAATGCCTATATTGGAAAACAAGAATTGTATCAAGCCAATAACCTCAGCTCACCCTAAGAAACTAGAAAAGGGAGAGCAAATTAAGTACAAAATAAGTAAAAGAAAAGAAACATATATATCAGAGCAGAAATCGGTATACTAGAAAGAAGGAAAAATATAGAGAAAGATATGAAAACCAAAATGACCTTTTTTTGGTCTTTGAAAAGATTTTAAGAAATTGACAAATCTTTAACCTGACTAATCAGAAAAATGAATGAAAGATACAAAATTGTCAGTGTTGGAATTGAGAAAGGTGACATTGGTATACATTCTACACATGTTAAAATGTTAATAAGATAGTATTTTGAATAACTTTATGCTGATCTCTACAGCTTAGGAGAGACGGACAAATTCTTTGAATAACTCAAACTAGAAAACTTAATTTAAAAGGAAATGTAATAGCTTTATATCAACCACAGCAGTGTGATTTCTAGTGAAAAATCTTCCCACATAGAAAATTCTACACCCAGATGGGTTCATTGGTAAATTCTACTGATCATTTAAGGAAGAAATACTGCTGATTCTACAAAAATCTCATCCAAAAAATTGAAGAAGAAAGCATACCTCTTATGTTTTGAGGCCAGTATTACCCTGATGAGGAAACTAGACAAAGCTATTAAAAGAAAATAAACCTTCAGGCTATAGCAACATTTTTCTAGATATGTCTTTTGAGGCAAGGGAAATCAAAACAAAAATAAACTATTAGGACTGTATCAAAATAAAAAGCTTCTGCAAAACTGATGGAATAATCAAAACTAAAAGGCAACCTACTGAATGGGAGGAGATATTTGCAAATGACACGTCTAATAAAGGTTAGTATCCAAGATATATAAAAAAACAATGCAACTCAACACCCAAAAAACCAAATAATCCAATTTTAAAATGGACAGAAGACATGACCAGACATTTCTCCAAATAAGACATACAGTTGTCCAACAGACATACGAAAAGATGCTCAACAATCACTTATCATCAGGGAAATGCAAGTTAAAACCACAATGAGATATCACTGTGCATCTGTCAGAATGGCTAACATCAACAAAATAAGAAACAGTAAGTGTTGGTGAGGATGTGGAGAAAGGGGATACCTCTTGCACTGTTGGTAGGAATGCAAACTGGTACAGCCACTCTGTAGAACAGTATGGAGATTCTTCAAAAAGTTAAAAATAGAACTACCCTGAGATCCAGCAATTGCGCTACTAGGTATTTACCTAAAAGATAGAGAAATAGTAACTCAAAGGGATACAGGCACCCCTATGTTTATAGTAGACTTATCTACAATAGCCAAATTATGGAAACAGCCTGAGTGTCCATTGATAGATGAATGGATAAAGAAGATGTGATGTATATACAGGCACACATATATACAATGGAATATATTATTCAGCTATAAAAGAGAGTGAAACTTTGCCATATGTTAACAACACGGATAGAGCTATGAAGTATAATGCTAAAAAAAATAAGTCAGAGAAAGACAAATATCATATGATTTCACTCATATTTAGAACTGAAAAACAAAACAAATGATCAAAGGAAAAAAAGAGAGACAAACCAAGAAACAGATGCTTAACTACACAGAACAAACTGATGGTTACCAGAGGAGAAGTTGGTGGAGAGATGGGTAAAATAGGTGATGGGAATTAAAGAATACACTTATAATGATGAAAAAATAAAATAATAAAAAAGAAAAAAAGAAACATTTTAATCAATGTTCTTTATGACATAGATACAGATATTCTAAATAAAATTTTAGCATACTGCAGTCAACAATATATAAAATGAATAATACATTATGATCAACTATTTGAATAGGTAAATATCATATAGATTTTTAATATTCATTATAAGATTACAGTTTTCCTGATACAAGTCTTACGTAAATGACATCATATATAATTTTTTAAGTCATTCAATGCATTTCTTACCACCAGAAGAGCCCCTTGAAATATTAAACATCCAAAGCTTTTCTCTACTTTCAAGGCTGTGGAAAACAATTGTCTTGGTGTCTTTCTTTCTGTGTCAGTGTTGGTCCAGCCTCCTTGCTTTCTTAGGAAATATGTCTCTTTTGTTGGAAGTAGTTTTCCCAGGGTCATATCTAAAGATTCATGAGTTCAGCTGTTCTTCTGGTGAGTGTATCCCAGGCTTATCCTCTGTCCTTCTTCTTTAGGAAATGCAAGTTATTATATTTTAACCATTCAGTACTCCCAAAAACCAACTCTAAACATTTTAATCTAATGCATGTGACCTTTACTAAAACTTCTGAGACTTCTAGTCTTGAATGTTCTTGAAAGTGCTTCAGATTAATGTCTTGGGGTTCCCATCTTGTTACACCATGCATTCTCAAAGGCCATAAACTGGGATTTTGTTTCCAGGTACCTGAAGATTTGTAAAATATAACTTTCTTTTATCTGTGCCACATTTGTCTCCAGTTTCTCTCAGTGCCTCATTGTCACCTTTTTCTCCCAGTTATCCTTATTTCTAGGTCATTGCCTGAACTCACCAACACACCTATCCTAAAAGGTTGATTGTGGCTCTTCTGGTCCTGCCTTGTCTTTCTTTTTCTCTGGTTCACCACCTGGAATAACATAATTACAACCAAAAAAATGAGCTATTCCTGTAAATCAGAGGCACTCAGAAATGTTCTATTCCTCTTTTCTTTCACTGTAAGGCTAATAGTTCAGGAAGCCAACTACAGGAAAGGGAAGAGCATAAAGTTGGGATTCCCATATTTTACGGGTTCTAATTTCTTATAGTCCCTAAGCAATAACTTTATGAACATCATCCATTGTGTTCCAAAAAAGGAAATAGCCAGAGTTAGTAAACATATACAACCACATATACACACTCACACACATTAATCACATATGTAGTACCAATGGACAGCCAAATATATAAAGGAAGGGTCATAATATCACATCCAACTGCAGTAATAAATGCCAAATCCAATTTGTAGATACCCTGTTGTATCTGAACCTATCAAAATGTGGCCATTTGGAATTACACTTTATAAAATGCCCATACTATTATTTGGAAAGAGGCAAATCTATTTTTCATAACTTTATATATTCCTCTTGAATGTTTTCTTCAGCTAAGAAATTTAATTGCTCTAAAGAGAGGTAGAAGTGTTTTGTTGGTGGTGGTGGTTTTTTTTTTTTTTAACCTCCAGTGCTGAACAACTAGACACTGACAGGGTGACTCATTAGCTGAATCCATTAATCTCAGCCAAATAGAAAGATCCAGATGGAATTGAGAGGAAACAGGCCATTCCTTTCCAAGAGTTAGCATAAGGACTACTCAGCTCAGGGTGGCAGATTTTATATTTAGTTTTGGCTAAGGAACTATAGGTCACATTTTATGTTTCTTTTGAGGATTACTAAAGAAATGAACACTGCAGAGACCATTCTCTTTTTTCTTAATTCCTAGGGATGTAAGAACAATAAAAATCTTAAAATGTGCAAAAAATACAAATATTTTCAAATTCCTTACAGTATAAAAGGGTTAATAATTTACAGTGAACTCAGATATAGCATGTGTATGCATACACACACACAATTTCTTTTCCTACAAAATATTTATATTCATGTATTCATCGGGGATATAAAATATTCCCTAGCAAAGTTCTCACAATAAAATTCTGTAAGATTACTTTAAGGGAGTTGAATCTCCTTTACTCAAGACTGGTACTATTTCCTCTTTCCTTGAGAAACAAAGGGTTTTGGTAGGTGTAGTGTAAGCAACACAGGATGGGTTTGATACAATCTGGTTTAAAGTTTGAATGGTTGGTTTAATTCAGAATTGCTTAGGCAATTCACTTAATCTCTTTTATCTGCAAATAAAGAGAATAATAAGAGCTGATTCAGTGTTATGAGGGTTATATTAGATCATGTCTATAAGCTGCTAGCTCTTGCCTGGCCCTTGTGACACATATCCAAATATGCCTGGTCCTTTGTTTATTTTTCCATCATTGATAGAAGAGAGCATGAAGCCAAAAAACAACATTTAAATGAAGAATATTGAGTTTCTGAGAAGCAAGATCTTTGAAGATATAATAAACCAGTTTTATCTCTTGGGAGTAGTAAGAAAGGAAAGAGTTATTATAAAAGAGAATTGACCATCATTGTATTGGGGAACTGAAATGGCTGACAGTAAGGGGATGCATAAGCTACTTAGGAAGGAAATAGGAGCTTGTATTTCCTGTAGTAAAGATGATGGGGAGCTCAAGGACCCCATTGTGATTTTCCTCTAAACCTTAGGCATTCTGAGGCAACCATTGGAAAGTCATCCTACTCTCCACCCTTCTGTTTTTTCCACATTTGGTCCCTTTAGTCCTCAGGCAATTCTTTAGATAGTGATCGGGACATGGCTAGTGGTGGACAATGGATGAGTGCTCATAGGACCATTTTAACTGATACCCTACTTCATGCTAATTCAGACCAATAGCATGCCCAGCAACATTTGATTTCAGGCTAATGGAAGCAGTCTGAATTGAGTAGAGAGTGGACAGTACCACCATTGAGGCAATAGTCAGAATTCACTTAAAATAAATATACATAGAATATACATGTAACCATGTCTTTGCCCTATGTAATTCCAAAGCCACTGAGGTATTCTAACACTACAGACTGTCCACCAAATTTTCCTACATATACACAGCTGCCATGATCTTCTAAAACATAACTTGACTGAGCCTGGAACCTGTGTAAAGCACTATTCTAAGTTCTTAGAGGCAGTGAAAACGGAGAAGCCTTGATGGTTATTCAAAATATCTGGAAAAATAGATTTCACAACACAGTTAATTCTTAGATATATCCCATGCCTAGAAGAATGTTATTTATGTGTGTGTGTGTATATATATATATATATATGTATATATATATATATATATATATATATGTGTGTGTGTGTCATAAATGTTCAGTAATATTTGTAACTGAGTGGAATAGCTTCTTTATATTTACTGCCATATGAGTGTTGTACTGTTTCCTCATAAAATAATTTTTAAATCATAAAGTTTAAGACAAAGCACTATTTCCTTAGTTTCTTCTAGTTGAATACATATTAGATGCTCAATAAAACCTCTGATCCTGAGGGACTATATCCCCTGGAGAACATTACTATGGAAGTGTCTGTTGCTGATCCTGGCAAACAAGGATATTATCTTAGTTTCCATGAGAACTGGTTCTAGGAATCTTGGACCTTTGTTTATCCCTCATCCATAGCTAAAGTTATTCTTGATGTGTTTCCTTATGTGACCAACATTTTCTTTGAAAAAAAAAAAAATTCTTACAGAAGTCAGGCCCCAAATGACTTACTTACCTCTTAGGGCTATTTATCTTTCCAAGGGTAATAAGCGTCTTGAGAATGTAAAGTGACCAACTAGTCACCACCTCAATCAATGATTTATAATTTAATTAAATTATTCCTAAGCACTGGAGATGAGTGAGGAAAACTGTCTTTCTAGGAAAAAGTTTTTTAATACATTTGTTGGATGTGAATGTAAGATGAGCAAAGGGAGGCATTGCACATACCAAGAGAAAGAAGGATTGAAGCAAGATGTGGAAGCAGAGATGTACATGCATATTGATAAGAAAAGTAAGAACTTCTGGCCATAGCTGTAGAAGCAACACCAGAATAATTTGTAATCCTGATGAAATTCCCAGTCATTTCAGTTTTAAATTCCTCATTCTCCTCTTCTTTCTCCTTTCAGACCTTGTTCAGTTTCCACCTCCTCCAGAATGACTCTGGTGGATATAAGGACATAACTCTACTTCCAAGTGACAATCCATGTAATTTTCATTGGCTACCTATTATGAACCAGACATCGGACATGGAAAATAAGAGAAAATACCCATTTTATAGGAACTTGCAATGTGTTGGGGAGAGGGAAGTAAAGTGTCCTCAGCATATTATGTAAAGCATGATAAAGACTGGCTTGCACTCATAGAAGTCAAAGGAAGGTGTCTATGTATGTATTTGGGGGAAGGGTAGAAAGGCAGTCCTTAGATCTACCATGGGTTTGATAAAAAATTTTGAGAGTATAGCTAATTACAAGTATTAGCTAGGTAAAAATAGGAGAGAGCAGTATTCCAAGCAGGACAAGCTTATGTACAGGAAATTGGAAGAAAACTCAAGAGTCTGGAGTGGATTGCCTTTCCTTCACACTAACTTTTCAAATTAAATATTGGGTAGATACATATGAATATTTATAAAAGTATAGATAAGATATAAAGGATAACAATGCAGCAAGCATTCTTGTATCCCCTGTTCCATTTAAAAATGATCATGACTCTCGAAGCCCACGGTATACTCCTTCCCATTCCATGGTTTTCTGCCCTACTCAGATAACATTGTCCTCATTTTTGTAATTATCAGATTCTTGATTTTCTTTATTCTTTTTTTTTCTTATTTTTTGCCATATATTTCTGACTCTAAATAATTTTTGTTTAGCTTTCCATGTGTTTGCAAATGTATATAAATGGGTCATACTATATATATTCTGTACCTTGTTTCAGTTTATGATTTACCTATTTGTTACACTGTAGTAATATATCATAATGACAGTTAACTGTTTTAACATCTTGCTTATTGACACTTTGTCCACTATGAATATTCTAGTATATTTTTCTTAGTGCATATATAGGAGAGTTTTCCCTATGGAGCATGTGTAGAAGTAAAACTCAGGTGTGAGGGTGTGTCCACATCCAAGTGTACTGGACTGGGTAATCTCAAACTGTTTTCTAAATTGGTCATATCAATTTACATTTCCACCAGTCGTATGTGAGAAGATCTCCTGGTAGCAAATTCATACTTTTTTTATTGTCAAAAACTGTTTTTATTACACCTAACTCTTGAAAGATACATTCACTGTGAACACAACTCTACATTGATCATTATTACCTATTAGACAATGAATATTTTATTACACTGTGTTCCAGTTTTCGTTGTTGCAGCTCAGAAAGCAGCTGCCATTCCAATAATTGTACCTATGTAAGTAATGTATATGTTACTATAGTTATTTCTATAGCCACCTCCTTGTTTCTGATATTTAGTAGTTTGCTATTGTGTAAAAAGGGTGTGTGGTTTTCCTGAAGCTATTGATTCATAACTGTTAATAGTTCTAAAATTTTTAGTCATTTAGCTTCTATTCATTCCTTATCAATTCTCATTCTAGAATCAGATTAGATATATTATGGATATCCTCACTTTGTCTTATAACCTCTTTCTTATATTTCCCACCTTTTTAAGCTACATTCTAGGCCAACTCATTAGTTACTTCCTCAATCATGTCTATTTACATTTAAACCTTCCATTATAGATTTTTCAAAACATATTAGTTCAAAGACGTATTTGCCTTTTTTTTCAAATAAGCTTGGCATTTTATATATTTTTTTACATTTAAAATTTCCCTTTTAATGTATTAACATACTTATTTTATATTCAGTGTCTCATAATTCCACAGTTAAAGTGTCTGGACATCTGATTCTATGATCTGTTGTTTCTGTCTACTCTTGTTCATGGTGCTTTCTTTTCTTGTGTGTTTAGTGTCTTTTGCCAATGATGTCATAATCTAAAAAAAAATCTTTTTAATTTGAGGCTATTGTTGAAGGAAAGTTCTGAGTGTACAGAGTTTGTGTTTGCTTTTGTTAATGCCTGAATATTTTCAAACTGAGATGTTTCATTATCTAGTATGTTGTATTACAGAAAATAAGTATTAAAAATGGAAAAGTTGATAGCAAGGTGAGTCAAAGAGCAAACATGGTAGAAGGGGCATGGTATGCTGAAAATACAACACTTTATCCTGTAAGTAATCAAAGGCCACTGAAGATCTGCAAAAAGAGAAATACTTGGTACAGTCATTTGTTGTGCTTTAGGTAAATTTTCTGGAGGGCAGAGTGGATTTCTGACAGTGCAGGGTTTCAGGCAAGACTGATCAGGTGGCTCCTTACTGCAATATTTTAGGCAGAAACTGATGAAATCAACTAGCACCAGAGGCAAAACAGAGAGGAGAGAATAGATTTGGGAGTTACCAGGGGGTGAAATCAACAGTATTTGCTGATATCTTGGAAAAGAATGATATGGAAGGAGGATAGATAATCAAAATGGGACTGGTTGAAGAAAAATAAAATATAAGAGAAAAAATTATGGGCTAATATTCAAGATTTGAAGAGATGGGGACAAGAACACAAGTGGAACAAGTAAGAACAAGGATGCCTCTCATCGTAGATGTGGGTGACCCTTACAGAAGGGAGGGCAGAAAGTTGAGTAATTTTACACCTGGTCAGTTCTACACAATTCACTCATATTTAAATGAAAACACAACCTCTTTCTACCCTCATAACTATTACTGAGAAAATAGCTAACCCATCTGAGTAAACACAATATGCCAGGATGGTTCTAAGCAAGTGCATCCATTATCTTATTTAATCCTTATACTGGTTTTGTGGGGTAGAATCTCCCCACCCCTCCTCTTCTCATTCTTCACATGATGGAATAATGGAGGCATAGAAATTTTCAATAAATTTCCCAATATCATAATAAGGTGGACCTGTCAGAATTTGATCTGAAGCAATTTATTACAGAGCCAATTTCTCCTAATCTAAGAATTTACATATATTATCTTATTTAATTATCAACCCTACAACCCTAACTACCTTTGTTGTTGTGTCTTCAACTGTTGTTTACCTCCTGCCTCAACTATGACTCAGAGAAAACACAATTCCTTGTGCCCCAGAGTTTAGGGATTTTCTGAATTTTAGGGATGAGATGGCAAATCACGAGTGCTGGGAATGGATGTGGCTGTGGGCTTTCCCCATTACCCAGGAATCCAGCCCTCTGAGGGCCAAAAGCAATGTTATGATTCTGGAGAAAATGTGCTTGAAGAGAGTAGGAGAAAGATAGGATTTGGGGGAGAATCCTGTGAAGAAGAAAGCAATACGAATAGGGAAAAGGAGGACATGTAACCCAAATAAAAAATTCTAGATGACAAGTGCTAGCAATTTTGTGAAATGACATTTTTTTCAGAATGAGTAATAAATTGTATGTTTCACCTCCCACATGCAGATGGTATAAATTTTTTAATTACTGAGGTGATGTAGCAATATTCAAGATAATATGTGAATTAAAAAATTACCTGTCATTTCATCATCCCAATAAAGCAGTTACTTTAATTTTTTATTTGTATTATACTCTGTGAAAGAAACATTCCATTGTCTACTTGTATTAAGACTGTGACATAAACATTTTGATGTGGCAACTTAATATGATTTTAATGAGTCTATCATACCCATCAAGTAAATGCAAGTTTAGTATTGGGTATTTTGCTCTTCCTTCTTCTATTTTTAAACTATTTTAACTTACTCTTCAATAGACCTGTTGATTTATGAAACAATTTCCTTCTGTTGAATGATTTCTTTAGGATAAATTCTCATGAAAACGATGATTAGAGGGAATGAATATCTTTATGGTTTTTGCTACAGACTAGACATTAATGTTAATTTTTATTCAGTATATTTTAAGTATTTTCCTTCTTTTATTCGCTCTTTCACAGATAGTCCAAGGTCCTCACACTTTTTCCAGGTGACGAAGAAATGGCAATTCAAAGGCAAATGAGTTGTTGTCAAAAAGAATTTCAGAGACTAAGCAGACACAAAGAAGAATACAGAAGAGGTAACACCTTTTAATATATCTCTGTCCGTGCAACCACCACACTATGCTTCTCTATTTATTATTTCCCCTTCCCAACCACTCCCAGTATCCTGCAACCTCTTGGGCATGGGGGTGATTGCAGAGGTTCAAATCCAGGATATGACCAGATGGACAATGTATGTGTCTGACTGAAGGAATTGAGGCATGAAGCATAAATTTTTCTTTTGAATTTTCTTTGTTGAAGCTATAACTTACCTAGGGGATTTAAAAATATATATATTTTATTTATTTGAGAGAAAGAAAGAGAGCACAAGCAGGGAAGGAGCAGAGGTATAAGGAGAAGCACAGAGCCCGGTTTGTGATCTTAGGACCCCAGGATCATGAAGTGAGCTGAAGGCAGATGATTAACTGACTGAGCCACCCAGGCACCCCTACCTAGGGAATTTTGTCATTTGTTCTACCATTCCCATGTTCCATGAGATTCCTCTTTTTGAATTTAAATACAAATGAGCCAATTTGCATAACAGAAACTGGATTATCAATCCATTTTCTCTTGTCCCTTATTCTCCATACTTACTCTCTTTACTAGTTGTCTGAGTGAATGTAAATAATTCAGTGGAGGAGTGAGAAAAGGCCCTCAACTGGGATGGTGACACAAGTTGTAAAGAACTAGGATCCTGCTCAAGAAAAGCCAGGGGACTGTGAGATAAATTGGAATATGCTTCTATTGTGTTAAACTGCAGAGACTGAGAAATTGTTAGTTTCTGCTGCTGAGAGTTCATTCTCCTAATACACTTTATACTGTAATGAGAATAAATCCATAGGACTTCGTTAAATACTGCTTGATGCTCATCACTAGACCAGATAGTTGAATGGAATCTTTAAGGAACACAATCTGGGTTTGAGGCTTTGGCTTTGTTGCTTGAGTGTACAGGGCACGGGACTATAAACTTCGGTACTTAAAGAGGTTGTCATTTATTTCCAACCTACCTGAAGAATCCAGGCTGTGGTGTTTTGAATATAAACTGTAATCCTTCTTAGGTATAAGGACTTGGCAGCCTTGCCTTCAGAAATAAGCCTTATTCTAGGAAGCTTTCTGTTTTTGGTTTGTTTTGTTTTGTTTTTTAATATCAGCATTCTTCCACCCTGGTCAAAGTGATTAGGTGCTAAGATTGTGGACATGGCCTCTAGATCATTAAACCACTAGTTTTGCAACATAAATAATCTGAATTTAATATATGTAATGCCACAAGAGATAAATCACTGTGAAATCCCCTGCATATGGTCGTTCAGATGTGACTTCGGGGGCAAGCCACCTCACATGGAAAGATATCTGCCTGAGGTGATTAGGCTGGAATTTAATTTTACATAAATGTGTGAACATTTTTAATAAGGCTCTGAAGGTATTATGAAGTTTGCAGAATCTTTATATTTGAAAAATGTTTTATTTTGCTTGATAACACGTAGAAAAGCCCTTATTGTGATTAGCATTTGAATAGGAGGATCATGTTAATACTCTTGTTATTAATATGACAGATTTTATTTTCCCAAAGGTGACAACTGAACCCAGTTCTCAGATCAGTTAATCCATGTATTTATGTGAATTGAACTTTTCTACCTTGTAATTTGGTTCTGGAGTACATTGGATTTCCTCCTGCCCTGTGGGGTTCATGCATCAATTTAAATACCTAAGCAATTGGCCTACTTTTTTTTTTTTTTTTTTTTTTTTTTGCTAAATATAAAAACAGTTGTTTTTTCTTTCCCTCTGTGTTTTGATGGTTTTCTACATGTTTTATGCTGGTAACAATCTCTATTGTCATTTGTGGGCTCTTGAACTTCTGTGAAGCTGCATCTGCTTCTGAGATACATTTCAGTTGGAACATACAGTTCAGTTGGTCCCCATCTGCTTTAAAGACATTTGTAACAAATGATAGTACCTGAGTCTTTTACATGGAGGTGGGAAGTTGAGCTGGGGGGAGACAGAAGAGGAAATGATTTTTTTTTAACATACTCTTCTTTTTACTTACCTGTAGTTTTGGACCCCTCAAGTCCCCTCTTTTTGTAAACCTCTCACTGTTTCTTTTCCTCGCCAAGAGTTGCCCTGATTGTTTACATGGCCCTCAGCTTCCTTCTTGCATCAATTAATGCAGTGCTACTTCTATCTATTCCAGAGTACTTCTGGGAAGTCAAGTCTATGGTTCCTGAGTCTGCATTTTGTGTTACTGCTCAGTGTGTTTGGCTTTCAGAGAAACTACCTTCCCATATGTGACTACAAGCTTCATTTAGAAGCCACAGGGAATGTGCACCCACCTTTGAGTACATCAAGACCATATAAATTATGACTGCAATTTTGTGTCAGATATAGGGCTGGACAGAAATTCAGATTCTGAGAAATTCCAAGATCTCTCTCTCATTGCCAGCCATTTTGTGCCTTGGCCATTTATCTAGGCTTGCTCCCCTTGAGTCTAATACACTTAACTAGCATCCCCTCTCCAATAAGCATTCAAGAGCCCCACATTAGATCCCCCTGACTTCTCCAGCCTGTGTTACATCTTCTCTTATGTACATAGTAATATAGTTACTACCACAAAATGTTCCCACTCTTTTCTCTTCTGGGACCATTCTTTAAATCCGTTGTCTTCTCTTGTTTGGCCTGGATCTCACTCCATTCTTCAAAGGTCAACTCAAGTCCTGCCTTCTTCAAACCAGGGTTAGAAATCTCCCTAAACTTTGGGGCGCCTGGGTGGCTCAGTGGGTTAAAGCCTCTGCCTTCGGCTCAGGTCATGATCTCAGGGTTCTGGGATCAAGCCCTGCATTGGGAATCTCTGCTCAGCAGGGAGCCTGCTCCCCCCCTCTCCCGCCTGCCTCTCTGCCTACTTGTGATCTCTGTCAAGTAAATAAATAAAATCTTAAGAAGAAGAAGAGACAAGGAGGGGGAAGGGGAGGGGAAGGAGGAGGAGGAGGAAGAAATCTCATCTCCCTAAACTTCTTGACAGCTGTTTTCCAGTTATTCTTTGGACACTGCTAGAAATATAAAACCACAACACTTCCAAAATAAAGTCATCTTACCTTGGTGTATCATATATGGGCTATATTGTTAAGAACCATTTAGACTATGCCATGGTGTTCAGGTATTTGCAAGATGAATACAGAGCATGAGAGTACTTATGTACTAGCAAATTTGGATTCTAATCCCTTTTCAGTCACTAACCAGATGTATGATCTTGGGAAACTTAATTATCCTCCTTGCATTTTAGTATTTTCTGCAAAAAGATAATACTCTATGAGTAAATGGATTCTCATGTAAAGTTTCTATCAAAAATGTTATTTTTTAAAATTTTAGAATAAGTGGCATTTCATATTAGCCAGATTTTGTGGAAAGATTGCAGTGTGTCCTCCAATTTGATAAACAAAATAAAATTAGTAGTGTTGGTGCAAATTTTTAAAAAAATGAATCAGATTCTTAAGGAGATATATATAAGCTACACTTGAAAATCAGTCTCATTATTTTAGAATCCCACCATGTATTCATCCTTTAAATATATGGTACTTCTGTGATTCTGACAGAAAACTTTTTTTTTCTCCTTACATGTCCCCCTTCCCCAACAATTTATAGCAGTTCCCTGCTATGCCTATGTATCAGATGAAAATAAACCTAAATATAAAATTTAGAAGAAAACTTGTATTGGAAGAAATGGTGCACAGTTTATATGGATATTGTGTTGGTAGATCAGGACTTATTTTTTTATTTTATTTATTTTATTTTATTTCATCAGGTAGGGAGAGAGCACATGCACCAACAACGGGAGTAGCAGGCAGAGGAAGAAGCAGGCTCTCCACTGAGCAAGGAGGCCCATGCTGGACTAGATCCCAGAATCCTGGGATCATGGCCTGAGCCAAAGGCAGATGCTTAACCAACTGGGCCACACATGTGTCCCAGATCTGGGCTTTTCCAAAGGAAATGATGATGGCATGCCATCCAAATTTCGCAGAATAGGACTGGTACTACTGAAAACTCCTGTTACTTTGAATATTTCAGGATTTGCACGCTGGTGGCCGCCCTCCCTGGTCTCTCTGAGGTTTGTTAAGTCTTCTTGAGAAGCAAGAAGCAGGAGTATTTGTTCAGGAATGATAGCTGAGTGAAGGAATGGAAAGTCTTCATAGTAAAGTTTTCATAAAGTGACCCTTCCAAACAGCCAACAGAATTCTGCTGGGCATTTGGAGAAGTAGGTGGATATGGCTTTCAAATAGCAAAAGGAGAGGAAGTTCTTTCTTCTACTCTGGTGTGAAGGGAGAGTGAAAGGGCTCTGCTAGGACAGTAGAGGTAGGAACGCAGCTTACTGCTGACAGTGACAGCTAACAGGCTGAAGTTTTGTGCTGTCACACTGCCAGCCTCCACCCTACTGCTGACAAAGACGTTGACCTTAGCTAGACTTCATTCACTAAAATAATGAGAGGCCAGAAGAAAATACATTTGCATAATGTAAAGAGTGTATGTGTTACTGCCGAAAAAGAATGTCATGTATAATAAAAATGCTAAGCATTCTGTCCTCCCCAGCTAAATGCATAACCCTAGGGTCAGTCACAACCAAAGTACAAACACTCAGAGCATAATTTGGATGCAGATCTGGTGGAGTTTTCAGTCTTTTCAGGCATCTCTGAAACCCTCCTTGGTACGCAGGAGGGCATACAACAGACACAGTGGAAAGTGTTTAGAGTTAGAAGGCGAGTTCTATTTTTACACTTGCTTATTATGATCCTTAACATAAGTCATTTATTCTTTCTGAGCCTCAGCTCCTAATGCAAAAAATGGGGACAATGTTGTATGTGGGCTGAATGATGTAACAATAAAACAATTTTTTTAGTTTAATTTTTTTCAGTGTTCCAAAATTGTTTATGTACCACACCCAGTGCTCCATGCAATATGTGCCTTCCTTAATACCCACCACCAGGCTCACACAACCCCCACCCCCTCCCCTCCAAAACCCTCAGTTTGTTTCTCAGAGTCCACAGACTCCCATGCTTTGCCTTCCCATCCATTTTCCCCCAACTCATTTCTCCTCTCTCCCAGTGTCCTCCGTGTTATTCCTTATGCTCCACAAGTGAAACCTTATGATAATGGACTCTCTCTGCTTGACTTATTTACTCAGCATAATCTCCTCCAGTGCCGTCCATGTTGATATAAAATTTGGGTATTCATCCTTTCTGATGGAGGCATAATACTCTATTGTATATATGGACCATATCTTCCTTATCCATTTATCTGTTGAAGGGCATCTTGGTTCTTTCCACAGTTTGGTGACTGTGGACATTGCTGGTATGAACATTTGGGTACAGATGGCCCTTCTATTCACTATATCTGTATCTTTGGGGTAAATGCCCAGTAGTGCAATTGCCGAGTCATAGGGTATCTCTATTTTGTTTGTTTTGTTTTGTTTTGTTGTGGCTTTACTTCTTTTTTTTAATTAACATATAATGTATTATTAGCTCCAGGGGTACAGGTCTGTGAATCGCCAGGTTTACACACTTCCTATGTTTACTTCCTGTTTACACACTTCCTATTACTTCCTGTAACCTGTGAATCGCCAGGTTACACACAGCACTCACCATAGCACATACCCTCCCCAATGTCCATAACTCTACCACCCTCTCCCTATCCGCCTCCCCCCCGGCAACCCTCAGTTTGTTTTGTGAGATTAAGAGTCTCTTATGGTTTGTCTCCCTCCCAATCCCATCTTGTTTCATTTATTCTTTTCCTACCCCCCCCAAACCCCCCATGTTGCTTCTCAACTTCCCTATATCAGGGAGATCATAGGATAGTTGTCTTTCTTTGATTGACTTATTTCATTTCGCTAAGCATACTACCCTCTAGGTTCCATCCATGTCATCAGAAATGGCAAGATTTCTTTTCTTTTGACGGTTGAATAGTATTCCATTGTATATATACACCACATCTTCTTTATCTACTCATTTGTTAATGGACATCTAGGTTCTTTCCATAGTTTGGCTATTGTGGACATTATGTATAAACATTATGTATAAACCAAATGTATAAACATTCGGGTGTATGTGCCCCTTCAGATCATTACCATTGTATCTTTAGGGTAAATACCCAGTAATGCAATTGCTAGGTCATAGAGTGGGTAGCTCTATTTTTAATTTTTGAGGAATCTTCACACTGTTTTCCAAAGTGGCTGCACCAACTTGCATTCCCACCAACAGTGTAAGAGGGTTCCCCTTTTTCCACATCCTCTCCAACACTTGTTGTCTCCTGTCTTGTTGCTTTTGGCCATTCTAACTGGTGTAAGGTGGTATCTCATGTGGTTTTGATTTGAATCTCCCTGATGGCTAATGCTGATGAACATTTTTTCATGTATTTGTTGCCATTTGTATGTCTTCTTTGGAGAAGTGTCTATTCATGTCTTCTGCCCATTTTTTGACATGATTATCTGTTTTGTGTGTGTTGAGTTTGAGGAGTTCTTTATAGATCTTGGATATCAGCCTTTTGTCTGTTCTGTCATTTGTGAGTATCTTCTCCCATTCTGTGGGTTGCCTCTTTATTTTGTTGACTGTTTTCTTTGCTGTGCAGAAAAACAGTTTTTAAGTTATGATGTGCAAATGTTAAAAATCAGTGTCTCAGAATCAAATATTTTTATTGGTGTGTTATTTGGGGTTCTCTGAAAAACAGGCACAGAAAGAAGGGTTTAAATCTGCAAGATTTTTACTAGTGGAAATGCCTACATCAGGAAAAATAGGGAGATGAAGGAAGCTGGGGGAACCGAATACCTTGACACAAGTATGATCCTGAGTAAAGGAAAGAGGAAGGAAGTTTGGGCAAATGTGTCATAGATTGTTGTACAGTCTGTGGTTTGGCAAAGCCATTTGTGAGCCTTCAAGCTAAAGATGGCTATCAGGGGAGTTCCATGCCTCCTAGCAATGAGTGTGCCTTAGTGACTCTGCCAAACTCTATCATTATTTGGAGTAGGCATGACTTTGGTGCAAAGACAGTGATGAATACCAAAATAAATAGTCGGTTCACTTGTGTTCCCTATGGTTGAGTGTCTGAGAGCATTCTCATTTTTTTGCCACATTTATAAATACACTTAAAGAAGTTTTCTTAGAAGAGACATGGATGACAAAAGGAAAAAGCCATGAAGAGATATGGAAATAGTGGTAGGTAGAGGAAACTTCTATTATAAGGGTTCCAAGACTGAGCCCTCGCCGTGTTCAATGAGACTAGTATGACTGGCAATGCAGCAAGAGAGGGGAGAGTTATAGGAGGTAAAAATTGAGAAATAGCCAGATCAGATACTGTAGGGCCTCATAGGTTATGTGAAGAGTTTTAATTTTTTAGCATAAAATGTAGAATCACCAGAATGTTATTTTAATTAAAAAGATTAATTTTATTTGAGTATAGATGACACACAGTGTTACATTATATACAACCATCAGTTTCCTATATTTATAGATCTGCTTCTGCTTATTTATTTTTCAAGTAAACTTGACACAGAGTGTTACATTAGTTTCAGGCGTACAGCTTAGTGATTTGACACATTTATATATTATGCTATGTTAGCCACAAGTATAGCTACCATCTCTCCCATTACATTTTTATTAAAATAGCATTGACTGTATTATTTATGCTCGCTTTTTATACCCATGACTATTTATTCCATAACTGGAGGCATGTATTTCCCTCTGTCCACCTATTTTGCCCAGTACCCCAGTTTATTCACTGTATTTATAGTTCTGATTCTTTATTATTTTTTTAGATCCCAATTATTAATGGAATCATATGATATTTGGCTTTCTCAGCCTAACTTATTTCACTTAGTATAATATCCTCCAGGTCCATCCACACTGCCTCAACTGGCATGATCTCATCATTTGTAGGGTTGTAAAATATTCCATTGTGTATATGTATATGTGTGTGTGTGTGTGTATGTATATATATATATATTTTTTTTTTTTCTTATCCATTCATCTGTTGATTGACACCTAGGTTGCTTCCATGTCTTGACTATTGTGAATAATGGTGCAATAAACATAGGGGTGCATATATCTTTTCAAGTCAGTGTTTTCATTTTCCCTGGGTTAATATCCAATAGTGGGATTATTGGATCACAAATATTTCTATTTTTAATTTTTTGAGGAATCTCTGTGCCGTTTCCTAAAGTGGCTATATTAATTTATATTCTCACCAACAGTGCACAAGTGTTCCTTTCTCTCCAAATCCTAAACAACACTAGTGGTTTTTTTTCTTATTATCTTGTTTCTTGTCATTCTAGAAGTGATATTTCATTGTGGTTTTGATTTGCATTTCCCTGATGATGAGTGATGTTGAGTATCTTCTTATGTGCCCTCTGTCTTTGGAAAAAAAAAAATCTGTTCAAGTCCTCTGCCCATTTTTTAATTGGATTTTTGGAGGGATTTTTTTGGTGTTAAGTAAGTTCTTTATATATTTTAGATATTAACCCCTTGTCAGACATATCATTTGCACATATTTTGTCCTATTCCAGAGGTTGTCTTTTTGCTTTGTTAATGGTTTCCTTTGCAGTGTAAAAGCTTCTTATGTTGATGTAGTCCCAATACTTTATTTTGTTTTTGTTTCCTGTCCTTAGGAGTTGTATCTAAAAAAATGTTGCTACAGCCAATTGGAGAAATCACTGCCTATGCTCTCTTTTAGGATTTTATGGTTTCAAGTCTCTCTTGAGGTCCTTACTTCATTTTGAGCTTATTTTTGCATATGGTGTAAGAAAGTGGTCCAGTTTCATTCTTTTACATGTAGTTGTCCAATTTTCTCATTTATTAAAGTGAGATTATATACAAAATTATTAAATTGTATATTCTTGTCTCTTTTGTCATAGATTAATTGACCATATAGTTGTGTGTTTTCTTCCTTATTCTGTTTTTGTGCCAATACCATACTGTTTTGATTACTACAGCTTATAGTATATCTTGGAATCTTTTATTGTGATACCCCCAGCTTTGTTTTTCTTTCTCAAGATTGCTTTGGCTATTTGGAGTCTTTTGTAGTTTAATACAAATTTTTAGATTGTTATAACTTTGTAAAAAATGCTATTCATATTTTGATAGGGATTGCATTAAATCTATAGATGGCATTGGCTAAATATGGATGTTTTAACAATATTTGTCCTTCCAGCCCATAGGTGTGAAGTGTCTTTCCATTTGTTCATGTTATCTTCAGTTTCTTTCATCAGTGTTTTATAGTTTTTAGAGTACAGGTCTATCACCTCTTTGGTTAAGTTGATTCCTGTGTTTTATTCTTTGGGGTCCATTATTAAATGGTAATTTTTAAAAAATTTGTCTTTCTGCTACTTTGTTATTAGTGTTAATATAAACATTACCAATTCTGGGTATTTTTTTATCCTGCCACTTTACTGAATTAATTATTTCTAGCAGTTTTTTGATGGAGTCTTTAGGGTTTTGTATATATAGTATAACTTGTCTGTGATTATTGACACTTTAACTTCTTTACCAATATGAATGCCTTTTTTTTTTCCTTCTTCTGAGTATTGTGGCCACTTGGTCATATGATTTTTATTTCAATAGTGTGCATAAATGCAATGGAGTTCTGTGGTTTCATTGATTTTCTCTATTTTTATTAGTTTCTATGTCATTTATTTCTGTTCTGATTTTATTGTTTTCCTTTTTCTTCTCATTTTGGGCTTCATTTGTTCTTTTTCTCATTGCTTTAGGTGTAAGTTTAGATTGTTTATTTTAGGTTTTTTCTTATTTCTTCTCAGAACTGTTTTCACTCTGTCCCAAAGATTTTGGACTGTTGTGTTGTCATTCATTTGTAACTATGTGTTTTTGAATTTCTTCTTTGATTGCTTCATTCCCTCATTGGTTGTCTAATGTCATACTGTTTAGTGTTCATAAGTTTGTGGTTTTCCCAGTATTTTCCTGTGATTTCTTCCTAGCTTTATACTATTCTGATCAGAAAAGATTCATGGTATGGTTTCAGTCTTCTTAAATTTATCAAGGTTTCTTTATGGGCTAATGTGTTTTCTATCCTGGAGAATATTCTATGTGCATTTGAAAATAATGTGTATTCTGTTGTTTTGGGGTGGAATATTCCATATATATCTGTTATATCCACTTGGTCCAATGTGTCATTCAAAGACAGTGTTTTCTTAGATAAATCATCCAGGTAGAAAATCAGTAAGAATCTTAAAAAAAATTTTTTTTCCACTTCCATTCACATCGTTAACGTTTTTCCATCCTTCATTTTCAGTCTGTATATGTCTTAAGATGTGAGGTGAGTCTCTTGTAGGCAGCATATACATGATTCTTTGCATTTTTATCCATTCTGCTTCTCTATGTCTTTGGATTAGAGAACTTGGGCCATTTAGATTTATAGCAATTATTGATGGGTATGTGCCATTTAAAAATTTGTTTTCTGGTTGTTTTTGTTCTTTTTTGTTCCTTTTAATCTTGCTTTCTTTGTGATTGGTGAGTTTTTATACTGTTATGTTTGAATTTCTTTTTCTTTATTTTTTTGTGGCACTATCATAGGTTTTGGGTTTGTGGTTACCACAAGGTTCATCTATAACATCTTAAGTAAATAGCAACCTATATTAATTTGATGGATGGTCATTTAAGTTCAAACAAATTATAAAAAAGCACATTTTTTTCTTTTTCCTCTTCTAATCCCTTTTTACTCCATTCTCCATATTTTATGTATATGTTGCCACATTTTACATCTTTTTATTTATAATTTTCTTATATCTAATTATGGACTTTTTTTCTTTGACATTTCTCATAACGCTGGTTTAGTGGTGATAAGTCCTTTATCTTTTGTTTGTCTGGGAAACTATCTTCCTTCAAATCTGAATGATACTCTTGCTAGGTGGAGTATTGTTGGTTGTAAGTTCTTCCATTCAGCACTTTGATCATGCCACTTTCTTTGGGCCTGCAAAGTTTCTGCTAAAAAATCAACTCACAGCCTTATAGGTTTTCCCTTGTAGGTAACTTTTTGTTTCTCTTGATGATTAATGATTCTCTAACTTTACCTTTGACATTTTAGTTATTATATGCTGTGGTATGGACCTCCTTGAGTTCATCTTTTTTGGAACTCTCCATCTTCATGGACTTGGGTGTCTTTTTTTCCTTCCTAGATTATGAGAGTTTTCAGTTAATATTTCTTCAAGTGCATTTGCTATACATTTCATTTGCTCTGATAATGCAAGTTCGTTTAATGTTATCCAAGAGATAGCTTAATCTATCCTCATTTTTTAAAATCCTTTTTTTTTCTTTTTGCTATTCATCTTGTGTGCTTTCCATTACCCTGTCTTCCAGTTTGTTGGTATGTTATTCTGCATCCTCTAATCTACTATTGATTTCTTCTACTATTTTTTTAATATTATTTCTTAAATTCCAATTGATTCTTTTTAATATTTTCTGTTTCTTTGTTGAAAGTCTTACTGGGATCTTCCACTCTTTTCTCCAGCCTTGTGACTATCTTTATGATCACTTTATGATCATTACTTTAAATTTGTTATAAGGCATGTTGCTTATCTATGTGTCATTTCGTTATTTTTCTGAGTTGTTGTTGTTGTTCTTTATTGTGGAACATATTCTGTCTCCTCATTTTGTTTGAATTTCTTTGTATGTTTCTATGGATTAGGTGGAATGGTAACTTCTCTTACACTTGAAGGAGTGGTTTTATATTAGTATCCCCTATATAGACTGTGCACTTGGTGACTTTTGCTGACTGCCTGGAACTATGGCTATATATTCTAGTTACTCTCTTAAAATGCTGCTTTTACATAAAGAAGAAAATAATAAATAATAATAGAAAAAAGAAAATAAGAGAAGGAAAAAATTAAAAGGGAAAGAGAAAAAGGAAAACAGAAAAGAACAATACTAAAGAGAACAAAAATTAAACCAAAATTAAATCAATTAGAAAAATAAAAAGATACAATAAAACTTTACTTAAAAAGACAAAAAAAATTATTAAAAAAAAAACCACAACACTGCTTGGGGTGCCTGGGTGGCTCAATAGGTTAAGCTTCTGCCTTCAGCTCAGGTCATGATCTCAGTGTCCTGGAATCAAGCCCTGCATTGGGCTCTCTGCTCAGCAGGAAGCCTGCTTCCCACTCTCTCTGTCTGCCTCTCTCTCCCTACTTGTGATCTCTGTCAAATAAATAAAAAAATAACATCTTAAAAATAGAAAAAAACTGCTTTTTTTCCCCCTGTGCACTAGCACTACAGAGGGTGGTGTGGGCTTGAGGATCCTAGGCTCACTGCAGTTGCAAATTCACTATGAGCCAGATTCCATTCCAGTCTGGTCTTTTAAGGTGGATGGGGACAGTGTTCTAGCAGTTTCTTGGCTCTATTTAAAACTTGGCTATTTTTCTGTGTCCCAATGCAATGTGGGCTGGTGTGGGCTTATGGACTCTGGGCTTACTGAGGTCACAAGTTTATGGTAATGAGTTAACCCACCCATTATGGTGTCCAGACCCTGCTCCAGTCTAGGCTTTTACGGTGGAGTGGAAATGTAAACGGTGTTGTTTTCCAGTCCCTCTGACCTGGACAGCATTGCCACAGTTCCTTCAATGCTTTACATAGTTCTAGTGTTGTCTCCTTTTTATGATAGTTGTTCTTTTCAACCACAGATTATTTTTTTTTCTCTTTTTAAATTCCTAAGGACAAAAGAATTTGTTCCTGGTCCCTCAATAGTATCTTCCCCCACTCCTGTTGGCAGTGTTGGAGGGTAGAGTAAAAGTTCACTTTGTTAAAACATTTTTCCCTCTCATTCCCCATGCATACCACTATCAGTACATCTCACTCTCTCCAAATGCTTTTGAAAAGTATATTCCACAAACTGAATAATCAAAGTTAGACTTACCTGGCTTGAGATATCTTCAAAATGTTTTCATTTTTGTTTTAAGATTTTATTTATTTATTTGACAGATCAGAAGTAGAGAGGCAGGCAGAGAAAGAGGGAGAAGCAGGCTCCTTGATGGGCAGAGAGCCCGATGTGGGGCTTGATCCCAGGACCTTGAGATATGACCTGAGCTGAAGGCAGAGGCTTTAACCCACTGAGACACCCAGGTGCCCCTTTCTTGTTGTTCTATCTTTGGTTATTCAGTGGCTGTTCATTCAGTCCTCAGTTCTTCAGGAAGAATTGTTCTGTTAATAGGTGTAATAGGTGTAATAGGTGTTCAATGGAGGAGGTGATTTCAGGGTTTTTCTACATTGACATCCTGGACCACAACCTCTACAATGAGTGTGTATTTGTTGTTGTTGTTGTAGGCAGGTGAGTAGACTGATCTTAGCTATGATATTTTTAAAGATTAGCCTCTCTGTTGTGTTTGGGACAAGAGTAGGAGAAGGGGGCTGCTTAGAAGATCTAGTAGTGGTGAGAGAAGTTAGACTAGAACTTGGACAATTATAGTCATTATGGAAGTTGAGGGAGTTAACTCATCTGGGGAATGTTTTAGAAATTGAGTCAATATGACTCTGATAGTTTAGACTTTCTGATATCCTCCAAAGGAAGAAAACATTATTCAAGGGTTATGCCTTATTTTTGGCTTTAGGAACTCTGTGGATAGGATTATATTATTAAAAATGGAAGAGTAAGGGAAGAACAGATTTCAAAGGTGGGAAAATCCAATTTTCTGAGTTGGACATGTTTAACTTAAGATACTTATTACACATATTACATATTACAGCATTCATTAAAAATGTTAATAAAGGGGTGCCTGGGTGTCTCAGTTGGTTAAGCAACTGCCTTCAGCTCATATCATGATCCTGGGGTCCGGAGATCAAGTCCTGCATCAGGCTCTCTGCTCAGCAGGGAGTCTGGTTCTCCTTCTGATCCTCTAGCCCTTCATGCTCTCTCTCTCAAATGAAGAAATAATATATATATATTTTTAAATGTTAAGAAGGTAATTAGATTTAGAGTTTGCAACTTAGGAGACAAAGTCTAGAGATATGATTTTGGAGGTCACTGACATATGGATGATATTTAATTCTGTGATACTATATGAGATTACATAAAGAAAAAAATAACCAGAGAAGGTAATATGTTATATGACCAACTCTTGAAGCAGTTCAACTTTGAGAATTCTGAAAGAGAGGGGGAAAAATAACAAGATAGACTGTGATGGAACACCCAGTGGAGTAGAAGAACCAGAAGAATATGGATATGAAATCAGTATATGAAATCAGTGATATTCCAGTCATTTTTGGACTAAGAAGATTAGAGGGTATGTAATATTATAATATAAAAGTAACTATTATCCTCCTGATATTGGCTTATAATGGTTTAATGATTTGTCAAGGGCCATGCTGCTGATATATGGTAAATCCAGGATTCACATGCAGCTCTGTTATTATATATATATATATAAAGAAGGCATGGTGGGATACACACCTGCACAATTCACTCCAACATCTAAGCATTTTGCTCAGAGAAGGTACTTTTAGTTTGGTTGTTGGTCAGGGAAAAGTTGCATTATGTGGTGAATAATGCTAGAAATATAAGCATAAAGAGCCAAAATCAGTAATTGTCATACTGCCCATGTAAGTATCCCATTTCACTAGAGAGAGAAAAATAAATTTCCCATGACTGCCTTGCTTTAAGTGAGTCTAAAGGCCACTTCTGAAACAAGTAGAAATTAGCTGGAGAAACTTAGTATTTTTTGAACATCCTAAACCACTTCCTTATTCCCATGTTTTCAAAAGTAAAATTTTGGAGTACAAATATAACTTAACTTTGTGACAGAATATTACCTTTAGACATATTTGCTATTTCATGGTTCAGTTCATTTGACCCACAATTCTCACAAAATCAGTGTTTTTTAACTGGTACTTATCAACCATGAAAGTGTAATTGTGAGTCTTTAAACCAATATGCACCTGGAATATATAGTATATTTTCTGTTTGAATAGTAGTAGTAGAGCATGTATTTATCAGTAGAGTAGTCCTCGCTTATCCACGCTATGCTTTTCATAGTTTCAGTGACCTTTCATAGTTTCAGTCAATGGCAGTCTGGAAGCAGATGATCCTTGCTCTGCCCTATCAGAAAGTCAGTAATTGCCTAATGCTTTATTATAGTGCCTATATCCTTACCTTACTTATGTCATCATAAAGGCATTTTATTATCTTACATCATCATCATCATCATCATCATCATCAGAAGGGTAAGTATAGTACAATAAAATATTTTGAGAGAGAAAGGGACCATGTTTGCATAACTTTTATTACAGCATATTGTTATAATTGTCCTATTTCATAATTAGAACATGAAAAAACATACTATACATAGGATTCGGTACTCTTCCCAGTTTCAGGCATCCAGTGGGGGTATTGGAAGCCACTGTACAGTGGTATAAATTTGAAGATTAATCATTTGATTTTCCCTATACAGTATGCCAGTGGAACCCCAGGTGTAAATGTGACCAGGATTTTCTTTATTTTCTACCATTTAGTATCTGAAACAGGTGTTAGTAGTTTGGAAATGAAGGATACATCATCTGTGTTGCCATAGTCCATTGATTTTGAGACAGCTAGGACCTAAGGGAGTTTGGCCTGGAGAAAACACTGGTAACATGCAAACTGTCAATAAATATTTGATGCGCTGTCATGTGAAACAGGAAACAGGCTTGCTCTGTTTGGCTCCAGCAGGCAGAACTAGAACTAATATATGGGAGTGACGTGGAGGCAGATGTGGACTCAAGATTAAGAAGAACTTTTTATTTTTTAAGATTTTTTTTTTAATTTATGAGAGAGAGAGTGAGAGAGCAGGAGGAGGAGAAGAGGGAGAGGGACAAGCAGGCTCCATGCTCTGAGACTGACATGGGGCTTGATCCCATAACCCTGAGATCATGACCTGAGCCAAAACAAAGACTAGGCCACTTAGTCAATGCCACCCAGGTGCCCCAGGAAGCACTTTCTAATAATTGGAATTATTTGACATTGGAAGAGAAAATTGTATGAAGCAGTCAATTCTCCATTGCTTGGAGTACTAAAGGAGAAACTGGAGGATTTTTTTTTTTTTTTTTTGAGGATGTTACAGAAGGGTTCTTATGTTATATGCATGCTTGGAGTAAGTTATCTATACCCAATGCATCTGTCATACCAGACCAAAGTAACTGAGGTCTTTTAAGGTTGTTTTTGTTTTGTTTTGTGGAGCACAGTGTGGCAGGGTTTGAATTCATGACCCAGAGATCAAAGACCTGGGTTGAGATCAAGAGTCAGTCACTTAACTGACTGAGCCACCCACATACCCCTCTTTTAAGTTTTATATAAAGTTGGAGCTATAGTATGATGAGAAGGCACCATTTTTCCCTCTCATTCCCCATGCATACCACTATCAGTACGTCTCACTCTCTCCAAATACTTTTGAAAAGTATATTCCACAAACTGAATAATCAAAGTTAGACTTACCTGGCTTGAGATATCTTCAAAAGCTCATTATCCTTGGAAATATCTAATATTTTGGCTCCTCTGTTTTTCTGCACCTTTGTGTCTCTCCTCTAACCCTACATATTACCTTTTACTCCTTTCCCTCTCAGATCTTTCTAAAATTCTCTCTAGAGCCCATTTTCTATGATACAAAGAATTTCCTAAATTCCTAAATGTATTTCTACATGTCACCTCTGTTTCCTACCATAACAAAAATATAGCTCTATCCTGAGTCTTTTATTTGACCTCCATCTATCCAAAGTGAGGGATCCTTATTTCTCACAACCCATTTGTCATATTTTGGGGAAATGGACTCTCTTTTTTTCCCCATAATTCTTATTTCAAATCTTTACTTTTCACTGTCCTGTTCAAAACTCTTAAGCTTTGCCAAAAGCTACGCTATGAATATTCTCAGGAATATTGCCTCCCAACCTCTTCATTCCACTGTATTCATTTTAACAGCTGGCTTACAGGCTTTCTCAAGTTCTGGCTTTATGTGGAGGAGAATCAATGTCCACTTAAACAGTGTATCCAACATTTGCCTGCATATATCCTTAAAATTCTCAACTCAATGAATTTTACCTCTATTCTAATTCTGCTATCTAATTGGGCTTTTCCAATTCCAAGAACTGTAATTATTCTTAAAGCATTTTATGGAAGTATAATATACATACAGAAATGTATGTATCATACATGTATAGTCTGAGTTTTCTGATCTAAACAGGCTGTATCAACAGTATGAGATAAAGAACATTACCAGCACCCCATATATCCATTTAGTCACTACTTCTCTGAGAATAAAACCCATGTCTAGTTTTGACAATGCTATAGTATTTATAAATAGGATCATAAATATTTCTTTGTGTCCAGATACTTTTGTTGAACACTGTTTATAGGTTGTATCAATACTATTATGTATAGTTCACTCTCATTGCTTTACAGTATTCCATTATGCTGCTCAAGGTCAGTTAGTTTTCAATTATTGTCTATTTCAGATAGTGTAGATCTGAACATTTGGATGTTTGTCTTCTACTGAACATACATGATTTTGTCTTTGGTTTCTGGAAACTTTTGTGTGCCAACATATGTTTTATTTTGTTTTACATTTATTCTGCTTGGGTTTCTCAGACCTTATTGTATCTGTGGGTTGATGTCTTTCAGTATTTTTGGAAAATTCTCAAGTGATATGGCTTTAGATATTGCTTTTGCAATACATGTATTATTGAAATTAACAAAAGAAAAGGACAGCTTGGTCAAAAACAATACCCAATGTAGTTTTCTATTCCTGTATCACCACCAAAAGCTTTGCTAATTACTCTTTACCATAGTATTGCCCCTTTCTTTGGCTCAGTACATGCCCAGATTTGATAAATTCCCCATGGAGCAAAATGAATGGCAATTGGTAACAGTTTATTTCAAGATAGTTCTCATTCTGGAATTTTAGTCCATCTAATTTTTGTTGCTTCCACATACCATACACAAATGTGTTTAAAAGTATGATTTTTTCATATTTACCCAAGCTTATAAAGCAAATATTTATCTTTACATTGTTAGAATATTTATTCTGTTGTTTCCTATACAACCCTTACCAATAAAAGGGTATTGGAAATTCTTATTCAGAAAGTTTAACTAAGTTGGCTTTGTATATCAACAGATCTTTTAGGAAAGATAACCTAATAACCAAAAACAAAGACCACATACAATATCTATTTAATTATTGATTGATTGATTCATTCATTCATTCATTTACTTATAAATTTAATGCTTACCAGGAACTAAACTAAGTTGTTAGTGTATCTTGATGAACAGACTTAAAAACAATCCTGCCTTCATGAAGTTTAAATTCAGATGAAATGAAGCAAATATTTTCACATGTTTTGGGATTATTTTAATCTGTGATTTGCTCTTCTTGTATCTTGCTTATTATGCACTTAGATTTTTATTTTTTTCTAATGATTCCTGAAATCTTTGTGAATTATCATTTCTCTATTCTGTGTTGGAATTATGCTTAGAAAGGTCTTCTCTGTGTTAGATTTAAATAAGCCAGGGACTATTCACTCTTGGTAATTTTATATTTAATCTTGTATTTAAATGCTGTTATAATTATGAAAATAATCTATATCTCATTCCTTATCCAAATGGCTATTTATTCCAACATAATGTGTTAACTCTTTTATTTTTACTCACTGATCTGAAATGACTTCATTATTGCCATATACTAAATTTTGACATATATTCAGATGTTAAAGATGATATTCTTTTTATTTGTCCATTTTTTTCATATGTTTTAATTAACACAGATTTATGGTATATTTAATACTTGGAAACAAATTTTTGGCAGGTTATTTTTTAAAATTGGGATTTTTAAATGATACTGCTTTTTGTTTTGTTTTGTTTTTTGTTAAGGGAGGAAGAATGTGGGGAGAGGCAGGGGGAGAGAATCTCAAGTGGGTCTACACCCAGTGAGCAGAGCCTCACACAAGATTCAATCCCACTACTCTGAGATCATGACCTGAACTGAAATCAAGAGTCAGGCGCACTTAATGACTGAGCCACCCAGGTGCCCCAGATATTGCATTGTTTTTTAAATTGAAGTATAGTTGATGCAGAATGTTACATTAGGTTCAGGTATATAATATATTGTTTTGGCAACTCTTTTCATTATCCTATGCTCACCCCAAGTGTAGCTACCATCTATCATCATACAACTCTATTACAATGATACTGTGTTTTGATTGTGAATGATATATACAGAAAAAGATAATAAGGAGAATGGGGAGAAACAACATTCCTGGTGTCACTGACTGAATATTTTTCAGGTGATAATTAAGGTAACCACCTTAGTAATGGAATAGAAGTATGAAAACATATGGGTGATATGACTGGAAATAAGACTGGTAAAAATATACTAAGTTTATAAAGAATCTTTTGGCCATTTATCAGAGAACTCACTGCTGGCTACTAAACAAACTACCCCAAACCTTAGTGACTGAATGCAAAAAAAAGAAGAAGGAAGAAGAAGAAGAAGAAGGAGGAGGAGGAAGAGTAAGAGGAGGAGGAGGAGGAGGAGGAAGAAGAGGGAAGAAGAAGAAAGAAGAAGGAAGAAGAAGAAGAAAGAAGGGAGGAGGAAGAAGAAGGAAGAAGGAAGAAAAAGAAGGAAGAAGGAGGAGGAGGAGGAAAAAAGAAAGGAAAAAAAAGAAGAAAAGAAAGAAAAAGAAGTAGTTTAATCTTCACTCACAAAAAGCCCACTGTGGGTCAGATTGGACTTGGTAATTCTTCCATTTTCTGATTCTACCCTCTTGCTCTACTTGATGATGATGAAAGAAAGAACAGGGAGGAATACATGAATTATTTCAGGGATCAGAATGATTCAGTCCCAACTCTTACTTTTGTTTTTGTTTTTTGGTTTCCAACTCTCAGATTTGCCTGGCTATGAAAAAGTACATTCTGACTTACTCTTCTGCCATGAGATATGTTCATTGAGTCAGTATCTTTCTGTCTTGGGGAAGCCTGAAATTGTACATATTGTCAGGGATGGGGAAAGTAAAGTGGTTTAATTTGGTAAGGGAATATCTGTAAGCCTATTCTGTCACAGTCCAAAGATCACATTCTGTAACCAGCTTCATCATTTTCATAGTCATCTCCTATATTTTATTTTGTATTGGTTCCAGAGACAAAAGAAGTTCTGTAGGCAGATCTAAGGTGGCCCCCAAGATTTTCTACTCACTCTCCTTGTGTACATGGCACAGTTTACCTTAGAAAAGGTAATCAAGGGGATCATCTATCAAGGAATATAGGTGTCATTCAGGGATTGAGAGCAGGCCCCTGTTGGCAACTGGCAAGAAATAGGGACATAGCCCCACAACTGTAAGGAACTGAGTTACTCCAGAAACTAATAAGCTAATAAGCAAATACATAATAATAATAATAATAATAATAATAATAATAATAATAATAAGCAGAGGGATGTTTTCCAAGGGTCTCCAATCATGGGGATGTGGTGACCCTCTCATAGAACCCCATTGTTCACAGAATACATGTATATGAAGCATGAGTGTTGTGTCTTCCACTGTCCACTGTTAGTTTCTTAACAAAATTATGGGTCCTCTAGAAGTATTCCATGATTTTGTTGAAAATGATTTCCTTGAAGAAAAAAGGTTCAGAAGGTCACAAAGGAGTTACTGCTGAAATGTAGAATTGGTGGAGGGATATTGATAGTGACAAGAAACTTTCACTCTTTCCTGAATATATATTTATTGCATATCTTTAGGACTAAAACTGAATATATGCATATATATATTTATAATATATACACAGTATATATGCACAATATGTATACATTATATATATGCAATATACAATATATATCATAATATATACTGTATATATACAATATACAATATGCATAAATATATTTAGTTTTATGTTTATAAAATTATATTTATAAATTATATATTAATACATTCTAATAATGTATTATATATGATTTATATATGTATTAGATATAAATTATATAAAATATATTTTATTTATATTTATATAGTTAATGTGGTATTTTTTTGAAGGAAGGAAGGAAAGGGTGATTTCTTGGTAATACAGAGCTATATTTAGGGACCTCAGTAATCATTTGTCAATCGTGATGGTCATGATGGTGAATAATGAAGACCATCATTCCCTTCAATTTTACTTCGATTTTAACAGCATTTGGGCTTGGATGTTCACTGCCTAGATACCCATCTTTTGGTTCTAAGGTTTGCTCAGGCTTCTTTGTTAAATACCAATGAAATTCATAGATCTTTGCAACCTTAAGCTCTAAGAAAATTCAGTGCAAAAGCCTCGCTTATGTAACTTTGAATTCAGACCTTGACAACTAGACGGGATTTATCTCATGCATATGTATTAATTTTAAGTGCTTTTCTTTAACAGTCATTTGACATTTAATATACCATAATTGTATTATTAAATTTAAATGCATATTTGCAATTCTAAAAGCATTACTGAACTTTATGGGTGAAAAATACATTCTCCTTCACCTTGGTTCCTTTTCACCCACCGTTTTTTTAGCTTTATTCTCTCTGCTACCCTTACCTTAATCGGTGTCCTCTCTTCTTCGTTCACCTCAGTTGCTCAACTTCCTTTCTTTTTCTACTTCCTAACATTCTCCCTCTCCTCTCTGCAATCCATGTTCACTCACTCTTGCTGCACCTTCTTTCTTCAGGTGGAAATGTCCAGTGCACCTGTTCTCTGCAGTCAGTCCTTCACAGAGTGGTACCTCTCAAGCACCTGCAGGGGGATTTGGAGATGCCACAGAGGCTGTCATGTCTCATCAATGATTTTTCAGCACAGTCTAAGGAGCATTTCCAGACAGCAAAATGGCCTATCACTTAAAAAGGCTGCCCCCAGTGATAATGAGCTCTCAGACACAATTCTTTCAGAAAGGCAGTAGAAGGGATACCGAATGTGGGAAGTTGCCGTTAAAAAATAAATGACCTGAACAACCTTCGAGCTACCTTCTTCAGGACTTGGTATGTCTCCTCTTAGTGCCTTTGCTCTAAGAGCTAATTAATAAGTGCTGCAGATGTCTAGCCCTCCACTGAAATTTTTCACTTTGACCTTTTATAATCTCAGATATCAAGGGGGTCTGAGAAACCAATTCCTTCAACACCATCATTTTTTCCCAGAAATAAAACTGAGGCCCAGAAAAGTTGAATCTTGGCTCAATTTTCAGCTTTGTAGTGGCAGAGCTGACACAAGGACCCCAGCCCATGATTCACATTTGAGTATTCTCCACTCATCCCCTCAGCTTCAGCCACAACAACACATCTTGTGCTAAGTTCCCTGAATATGGGCTTCCATTTAATGGCTCCAGTCTCGTATGCACTTGCATTCGCTCTTTGCCATGCAAAGAGGTGCAAATTTTCTAACTTTTCCTCATATAGTCAAGTCTTTTTTAGCCTTCAATATGATAGTCAAGTATTACCATCCCAGGAAATCTCTCTTGATCTTCCTCCATTACTTTTGCCTCTGTTTGCCTAAATGCCACTCTCCTATGTTCTACTACCATCTTGAATTTAATTCTGTTTGTACTTAACTACACGATATTAAATGTTTCTATTTAATGACCACCACCCATATTAGAATATAAGCTTCTGGAGGTAAGGGTCTGTGCTCTATTCAACTTTCCATTCTCAGGACCTGGCACAGAGCCTATCATAGAAGGATCTGAAGATTTTGTTGACTTGAGAAAGTTATGCTGCTATTCTCACTGCTTCTCATAATTCCCTTTTTAGTAATGCCAAACTTTTAAAATAAAAGCTCTCCTTCACCTGATTCTTTATCATCTTCCAGTTCTTACCCAGGCTTCATTCTGTCTGCTGCCTTCACCCCACCTGGAGTTTCCTTTTTTCCCTCTCAACCTAAGCTTCTCAGTTTCCTTTATTTTTCCATTTCTTAGTGTTCTATGTTCTTCTTTCTCTGCAATTCACATTCACCCACTCTCAGCTGCTGTTTTCCTTTTTGGAAGTAAAGGGAATTTCCATTCTACATGGAAATGTCTATTGCTTCTGCTCACTGAAAAACATTTCCCCCAAACACTCCCTTGCACAGTCCTATCTCTTGCTCACCACACAGGGCAGTTTCCTTCTCAAGAGGCGAGCCATCCTTTATTTTGCTGATCCTCAGCCTGGGGAAGAGCTGATTTCAAGGAGAGTCCAGGCTCTCTGATTTTGTTGTCCTCTACAAAAATTATTCTGGGAAGATACTCCAAGATCTAACAGTTTAAACCCATCATTATCGCTTTCCTGCTCTGCTGAAATTCTTAACATGTGGTAAAAAGGTACCGCTGCTTTCTTCCTCTTTTCTAGAAACTCCCTGTGTTTATTTTCATCACAACATAGTTTTCCCCAATCAGTCCGCTACACAAACACATCTTATCCTAAGGGCCAGTTTTAAGATGTTTCAGTGGCCACTTTACTCCTGCTTCTTTGTGTTTTCATCAAAACCTGAGGGATCATGTTAGTTCTGTCACAGAAAAGATTGCATTTTCTTTCCCGATGGTCTTCCCTCCTTAAAGGAGGATTATTGACTAGTACACATTGATTATATGCCTTGCTTCAGCTAAAGAAATCTGAGCAGAAATGTGTGTCACTTCTGAATAGCCATTTCATAGTTTTTAGTATGATTCCTTTTCCATATACCGCAAGAGAGGCAAAATTCAAGATAGAAGTTATTCCATTAACATGGCCCTAAGAGTGAAGATGATACAGTGAACAGAGCTTCACCTGACCCATTACAAACATGCAGCCTGAGCAGGATATAACCTTTACTGATGGTAAATTGCTGCAGTTATGGTTAACCAACATATGATGGAGGGACCTAAACATTCAGTCTATGACACCAAGCCTATGTCGACACATACAGGTGGGAAGAATACAAGAGTGACCTTTTAACTGATGTGACAGGTAGAAGCATTTGTGCAGTCACTTTAAGGCAATGTGTGTGATGTTCTGCAGTCATTGAAAGGGTTTGATAATTCACCATAGCCATTCTGTCTGGTAGGTTGTGCATTGCCAGAGAAAGTTCTGGAAATAAAGCTGGACTTCTATTTGTGCTGAACTACACTGTGTCTCGGGAACAAGACCAATCATGATTGAGACTACTGCACCAGAAAGTAGTCCAGAAAGCCTAATGAGTGAAGTCCAATTTCCCAAGTCTAGTTTTCATAGAACATGCCTTACAAAATGTGAAATATATTCTTCTAGGATAAATAAAAGAAGCTTGATATTACATATCATTTCCCCAGTGGGTCATCTAGATGAAAAAAGTATCTACAAAATATATAGAGCTTCAGTGAAGTTGAGAGAAGTTCATGGTGAGCAAACCCATAAATATTGATTAGAAGAAGACCAGCCAACCTAATTGAAACCGAGCTTCAAAGATTAAGAACAGTTAATACAAGCTCACCTTGGGCACCCCAACTAAAACAGCACATTCTCCACAGGTAGACTTCTAGCTGAAGCTCAGGTGGCATTTACTCTCCTCTTAAAATAGCAAAGAATTTTGTCATTCAATTGGTAGGTTTTCGTTTTGCCTTTACACTTGCCACATGAAAGCTGCCTTTATATGAGTGTCACCAGCCTGTCTTTTTATAAATCACTGCTGCCTTGCAAAATAGATACGTGCATTGATAAGACTGTCCTTTTTGCATAAGTCTCATAAATCAACATCACTGAACAATTCCCAGCATAGGTAGTCTTTTAAATTTAAAATTGAGGAACATAAAAAAAAAGGAGACTATGATAGAGAAAGAAAAATAACTTGCAAGAAATTCTGTGTGTTTGTTTGAGAGAGTAAGAGAAAGGGAGAGAGACTGAGCCAGGGAGAAATTTTGCCTCATTCAGATGTTCTGACTTATGAGCCAGAAGGTGCAGCAATGCTTGGAGGAGAAATATAGAGATAGAATTTTCCTTTGTAGCTTGGCAAAGGTTTGGGTTTTGTGGGCCCTGGCACGAGGCTGTCTTTGTTGCTACCTCAAGTGTCACTGGACTCACAGGTCCACCCTAAAATGCACGTTCTTCAGAAAAAGAACTTAGTGTGATGTCCAAAGAAGATGACAAATAGATTAACTTCAATAGAAAAGAATACTAAAATCAGTGTTCATTGAATGTATGTATACTCTGTCGGGTACTTTATAAATATCGTACATGTAAAAACATTTTCAGTGCCCACAAGAAACCTCGAAGATAGGCACCATAGTTACCTTCTTTTTATCAGGAAGAAAACCGAGGCATAGAGAGATGAACTTGAGCAGAGTCACAAAGCTAACAAGTGTCAGGGCAGGATTTGAACATGGACAGTATGATTCCCAGTTCTGTTTCTCTAGCAGCAAAGCTACAATTTAACTACAGATACTCTCAAGTTAAGAAATGAACTCAATGAACAGGACCCTGCCTTTCAATGATGATCAGTGGGGATATTCTTAGAATGTGGGCACAGATTTGGCAAGGCCCTTGACCCGGCTTTAAGGTACTTTCCAAAACAGGTTCTATCTGGTGTGTAAATAAGGCCATGACTACTAAGGGTCCATGAGGTAGCCCAGGTTCAATCTAATAAATTGCTGAGATCTATGGGCTCTGCCCAGAATGTCCTCTGTCATCTATGTGGTGCATGATACGTGGGAAAATCACTTAGTTTCCTCATCCATAAAACAAGGGAGATAGTAAGACTGGTCTCATAGGGTTTGTTGGTAAAATTATATAGTCATGGCCATTAGTAGACATCAATGAATGATGATCATTATTAAATTTTAGCCTCAATGCCTATAGTCACATCCTTTGCTAGATTAGGTTTGTAGAAGTGTACTGAAAGCCCATAGTGATGGTGTGGGTGAAGCATTGACAAATTCCCTACTCAAGAATTGACAATGAAGAGAACTTGTGTCAAAGGACCATTTAAAGAAAGAAGAAACCTCTTTTACTCTTTTTCTTTAGAAGAACATTTTAAGTCAAACTAGCAATGTATAGCTCAAGGACAAAAAAAATAATAAAGCTTTTAGTGATGAGGGCAGTGAGGTAGAAACTAAAAGATTCCATACCTTAATGGGACAGGACAAACCTGGGATATGAGTTATATATTCCTAAGAAAGCTAAAATCAAATAAATCCTCCTGATCACCCGCCTAATTTAAAGAGCAGCGAAGCTGTCCACAGTGACTGCTACCTTCTTGGCACTTCTCCCTGCTGCTCCAGCAAGTTTTCTACCAGGGAGGGATATGGATAGGAAAGATTTATTTCAATAACTTTCCTAAAAACAGATCCCTTTCTGTTATATCCTTCAAATCAGAATTTTCTGGGAGATGGGAAGAATGGGCACACTTAAAAGATCTCCCATGCTAATTCTGAAATATACTTTGCTCCAGCTTGATACCACTGTATTTTAAGAGCCTTTACATATATGCACAAATGTAGGAGGAATAAATTTGAAGTGATAAGGTGTTTTTTGAAGTCACGCACACAAATTTTTCTATGACTTTATTCACCTCCCATGCTAACTTATCTAATTAAAGGTATCTAAATATATTGAAACATATTTTAGAATTTAGTTCCAGAAAGATAATTGTCCCACTTAATTAACCATTATGATTTTATTCCTCAACTATTAATAATTAAATATCACACACACACACATACACACACACACACGTATATGTATGTTTGTGTTTGCTTTGACTTCCAGGAAGCTAAATGCAATGTTTTGTTACTATAATAGTTCATATTTTTGGTGTCTTAATATCCTTCTCCATCTTTGTTATTATAATTATCTGTGCCTATTGTTGAACAAGGTTTTGTTGTTGTTGTTGTTCTTTTTTTTTGTAAGACATCCGAGTCATTATTAGAAGTAGGTTATATATAAATTTACCAAAAAGAAAAATATTTATTCTCTACAAAAGCATAAACTGGATTCACCACTCAGATTTCTCCCTTCCTCTTCCCTAGGGTCTTACAGGTAAATGTGCCTGGAGCTACCCTCCTACGCATCTTGTGGTAATAATATACAGCAAACATTAATCCAGAAGGTCCCTGTGTCATACTAACAAGGATTTTTCAAGGTGATTTGTTTGAAAGGTCTTGGGTATTATGTGCTATGTCATAGCTTTTCACATACCAGGTCTGAAGGTAATCATTTCTGAGAAAAGATGAAAGGGACACAACACGTGGGGCTTGAGAAATAATGACAAGTCTGGAGAACAGGCTGGATAAAAGGAGGGTAAAGGGTATTGTTAGCGTGCCACATGGAGGCTTTGGTTCAATCAGAACATACTGAAAAAAATGATGAAAAACTACACAAAGAGCACACTGTGCTTTGCTTCTCTCATGTGCCTTGATAAGCAGTGGGCAGGGAGATGAAGGTCCCTCTTCCCCAGAGACTGTATCGCACAGGATAAGTACCTCTCCCTCCCTTCCTTGCTCACTTTCCTTTCTCTCTCCTTAGCTCCTCTTCATTTCTTTTTCACATTCCTCTGGACATTATTAGGCTTTCCTTTGTGTATACCTTTGAGATATCTATTTCATCTCAGTCAGATTACGTCCACATTTATAGCGGAAAGTTGCTGTGGTTTGTTTTGTGATTTCATAAAGTAGAATTTGGTCTATGGTTTGCATACTTCAAAAGCAGCCCCGTGTGTTTCTGCTTCTCTTCTGCTGGTACACCTGTGAGAATCCCTCCTTTTCCACCTGAGATACTCAGACCTGTATCTGAGCCCCTTCCCCAGGCTCAGGCGCAGGTACCCTGCGTATGGCAGGTATGTTCCAGCATTTTGTGATTACCTGGAATACATAGCTCCCCAGACCTCTCTGGCATCTCTTCCTTCAGTTTCTGGGACGTTTCAGGCAGCTCTCCATCACGGGGAAACAGCAGATGGGATGGATAAAGACAATTCTGCAGACAGTGCTGTGAGATGGGTTTCTTCAGTGGTCTTTCCAGCTGGAGGCAGAGCAGCCAGAAAGCATTCATTCTCAGCCCAGTTCTGTCGCCTCAAGAGCTGCAGATGGCTTCCCCAAGCACCTGAAGTCTGTGCTACTTCCCTGGATGGAATAAGCTTCAAGCTGCGGAAACTCTTTTGTCTTTCTACTTTCTAGTGCAACTCAGAACCCAGTTTCATTCTGCCTTGAGAGAGAGAACGAGGAGAGGACATAGGATAGGAAAAGACAGAAGGTGGGGAAATTAATGTTTAAAGTTTGAAACTCCCTGAGACTGGCCAGCTGCTCAAATTGTGCATCAGGGGATATTTATAACCCTGCTTCCTGTGGGCACATAAACAGAACTTGAAAATGGTCCAGGTCTCTTCTTCTGGAAAAATGTGGGTTGACCAGCTGAGTCTGAATTGATGACATGATTCTTACATATTACTAAGTGTAGCGGTTTTTCTTGTCCTTTTCTTTTCTTTTTTGACTCTTACTTCATTGTTCATTCTATGAACATCAGCCAGTGGCACAGAGAGCCACTGCCACCAAATCGTTTTGCTACTGTTTACTGAGTCTTCTATTTGTTTTAAATTTTCGTTGAATGTTGGGGGCTGTAGTTAACTGGCGGATCTGGCACAGTAAAGTGTTTAGAAGAAAGAGTGACCATGGGACAGATGTCAGAAAGACAGACAAAAATGACCTTTGGTTGCAGAGCTACCAAGAGGCAGCCACCAGTGGTTACTTTGTGTTGTGCCCAGGAATCTTCCACTGTCAGTCGAGACTTCTCAGGTACTGCCTAGTATCATGAAAATTATGTAGAAAAACCAAATATTTTTCTGATTGACATATGATTTGCATCTTGATCCTTATTCCTCTTTGCAAAACGAAATTGCAAGCCCTGTGATTTTGCTTCCACATTCCATACTATTTCCTAAGTCTGCTAAGTATAGACAACCACCAGACAGAGTCTGTCTAGCCAGATAGGAACCATTTCAGGCAAGTTGTAACTTTCATTGCTTCTCAACCACTGGGGCTAAGGAGTGAGAAAAGGGAGTAGCACTGATAAGCTCCAGACCCTAAAAGCTAGTGGACTGGCGGTTATGCTGAAGTAACAATATAATTCTTCAAGATGGCCTGCTTTCTTCAACATAAGCAAAGAGGCTGACTGCTCATTCCTGCCACAACCCACACAATGCCAGGGGATTCTATTCACTCCAGCTGGTGGCCAGACTAAAGTATAACGCAGGTCAAGACAGGTACAGGCTGATGTGGAGGGTGCTGACATTGGAACAGTCATTGTACAATAAAATATCTTTATATTAAAGGCCTTGGAATTGGTCAGAGTACCTTTGTATTTGTTGAGTCACTTCACTTTTTGTTCAAAACCTTGGGTATGACAAGGGAAACCTATCCCAGAATCTACTGGTTTTCTTCTAAGGCCTCCAAAGTAAGCTATTTTTGTCCAGCAACTCAAAACTTGGCTGAAATCTCCCTATGTTGTGTGTGTCTGTTTTGCACATTTCAGGGGGCTTTGTAATGTGCAAAACAGAGCACCATATAGTCCAGGAGACCAGATAGACATATGTACAAATAATAAAACAAACTGTGCTGGGAATGGCATTATGCAATTTGATTCCTGCTACATACACCACAATGGGTCTAGTGCCTAAAATATTGTTTAATTTAATGCTTTTGATAACAATCCAATCTTCACTGATATTAGGAAAATTACACAGAGATAAGTTATTTAGTAAGAAACAAAGTTAGTGAAGGACAATTCCTGAATTTAAGTCCAGGTCTAATTTACTACAGGTTTTTTAAGACCCAATTTCCTCCAAATAATGTATAATACTTGAGTAGCATTGTGTCACTTGTAAAACACATTCACATATTCCATTGTGTTGGAGCCTTAGCACCCTTATATATAACCTTATTGATGAGGGAATTAACAAATAGTTAACTGATTTTCCAGATCACAAGGCTAGCAACTTGCTGAGTCAGAACTCAATCCAATCTTCCTTTTACATTTTTTTTTTAACTAAGTTACACTGCCCTCCTGATAAATAATATCAACAACCATTGTTTCTGGAGCAATTACATTCTCCCAGGCACAATTCAAAGCATTTTACTTGGGTTCTCCCGTTTAACCCTCCCAACAAAACTAGGTAAGGCAAGTACCATTATAACTAATTTGGTAGATAAGAAACTTAAAGAATCTTCTTCAAGGTTCCATAGCTATAAGGGGTAAGACTCGGCTTTCATCCTAGATACTCTGACTGTGGTAAACAGAATCCAAGCCTTCATCATACAACTACAGTCTCTCAACTTGCTGCTTTCTCCAAACCTACTCCTCTATGGTATAGAATATACTCAAGGTACACAGTTCTATAGGAGGATAGAAGAAAATATTGATTCCAGCTAAAGAGATCTCCTGAAACTTTGTAAAGGAAGTGACGTTTGAGCTAGACCTTAAGAGATTAAGTATCTAAGGAACAGATAGGCTTAGGGACTTGTTTAAAATTTCATAAGTTATTCAAATACCGGTTTTCTCATGCTTAGATTCAGACTTTTTTCAAAACTTTATAATATAGA
>ML105305.1:0-12967 GCA_003697995.1 Taxidea taxus jeffersonii
TGCACACCAGGTGGCCCGGGACCTTCTTGGTTCTTAGCAACCTAGTGGGAGGTCCTGGCGAGAGGCCGGGTGAGCCCGGCGCCTGGAGCTTTTGTTCTAGTCACTGTTCTAGCCCCAGCCCTATTGCACGTGGGTTTGCCCTGCAGGATCATGGAATGTGTGCCTGTGTGCCAGCGCGGGGCCGCGAGACAACACAGCACCTGTGTCCCCGATGCCCTGACCACCACCAGATCGTCCTTCTCACATGTGGCCCGCACCCCTCGGCTGGCTGAGTAGGGTAGGCTGTTAAGTAAATTTCCCAAATTTACAGACTTTCTGAGGAGAGGCTGATTAAGAAAAATAGTCTCCTGGGAAACATGTACGCTCTTCTCTAAAGCTCGTGCCTCATTCAGGCAAAGCCGGAACCATCACTGAGAACTGGTTATGAGTAATAACCAACCATACTGACCGACACTGATGGGAAGTTTCTGTTGTTGAAGAAACGGGTGAAACATTATCTGATGTAAAGCTCTCCAGTGGCTCTAGTGTATGGGGCTTTATCAACCCTTTTACAAGGGAATCCGAGAAGGTCGGTTACTTACCCAAGACTATAGAGCTAGAAGGGATGGAGCTAGGATTCAAACCCAAGGATAAACCAGTTCCCAAATTCATAATCCTTTTGTCTAACCCTTAATCCTTTTGCTCCCTGCCCCCTGCCCGGTAGGGGAGGACCAGAGCATATTCCTTAAAAATTTTCCATGCCCGAGTACTGGTCAAGGTGTGCCTCGAGTTTTGGTTGTGCCCATCTGCTTCTCTCCTTTCCACCGAGGCTGGGAGCTCCTGAAGGCCAGGTCCACATCTGGCTAGACTTTGTCTCTCAGCCCAGCGGCACAGCGAGGGGCTTGCAGGTGTCTGTTGGAAAAGGAGAATGAACAAGAGAGAATGTCGCAGCTGATTTGGAGTGGGATGTTTTAAGAAATGGTGTGGTTGCAATGCAGACGTTGTTTATAAAAGACCAGAGGGGTGGACCCACTTCTTTTAGAGAAGCACTTCAGGTCCAGATGGTAAAGCTGCCCAGCTCTGGGTGACTCCCGGCTCTGCTCCTTCTGGCTCCAAGACTTCCAGCAATGACTTGACTTGACTACCTTCAATGTCCACAGCTGAAATCCAGGCCAATATTAGTTTATGCTTCAGAGGGAAGGCTGTGGAAATTAAATGAGCATATTGGCGCATAAACTGTGAATGACAGCTGCTGCAATGGCTTCCTGGGAGAGCCTGTGTCACTTGATGAGTTGGATTTTTAAAAATTTGGTAACTTGGATGTTGGGTACCCGAGGATTCATTGTATCATTCTGTTCTACTTCCGTGGATGCTTGAAACTTACCACAAGAAGATGGATGCTTTAAAAACAAGCACTAGATATCTAAGATGTTAGTTCTGCTCAGAAAACAAACACAAGTAGGGGTGGGGTGTTGGGCAAAAGGGGGAGGGCGGGTGGGAGGCCCAGGCTTCAAGTTACTGAGTGAGTAAGTCATGAGAGTGAAAGGTACAACATAGGCAACATAATAAAAAACAAAAACAAGGGGCGCCTGGATGGCTCAGTGGGTTGAGCCTCTGCTTGGGTCATGATCTCAGGATCCTGGGATGGAGCCCATCGGGCTCTCTGCTCAGTGGGGAGCCTGCTTTCCCCTCTCTCTCTGCCTACTTGTGATCTCTGTCAAAAAAATAAATAAAATCTTAAAAACAAAAACAAAATACAAATGCAGACACATCATGGGGTAGGAGATACATGAAACCTTTAAATCAAACAGCAGATTTGAAAGAAACAAATGGTTTCATTTGGCTGCTTTGATTTATGACCTGAGGCCAAAGCTGCCTGTGATCTCACGGGGCCTTCAATGTTGTCATCTTAAAAAAGTCAGGAATAGTGACACTTCCCTCCAAGTACTTTATGAGTCAAGCAAGAGGAGAGATGTGAGGGTGCTTTGTAAACTGTAATTCTGCCTTCCAGTTGGATGATTTGTTCATTCATTTGACACATTTCTTAAGGCCCTGCTACAGGCCGGGTACTGGGCTAAGCACCAGGACACAGTCTGGTGCAGCTCTCCTTGGCATGCAGAATAGACCAGGACATTCTCCTGCCATCACATTGCCCAGGTGCAAGTTCTGAACCTGTCACTTACTCCTTAGGTAATTATGGTAGGCCTCAGTTTCCTTGTCTGTAAAATGGGGACAGTGACCCTTCCTCTGCATTGCTATGAAGATCAAATGGGACAATAAAAGCAAGGTGCCCAGAGCAATGTCTAGCACGCAGTAAGTACTAAATATATATTTATTTTGCTACTGCCTACAGGGAGGGGACAGCCTAGTGGGAAAGGCTCAGAATAAACAATAAGGGAAATGGCTTTAAAGTATGTTTGTGTCATGGAGAAATGGGGTGGCATGATGTGACACAGAACAACATGTGGGACCAGAGAGGGCCTCTCCAGGGCGCTGACCTTTAAGGTGAGTCGGTTGTATGATATTAAGCAGGGGCAGAGGTGGGGACAGAAGTCAGCAGAGGGGGAAGCAGGAAGTACTGGACCTGGTTAAGAAGACAGAAGACAGAGTAGTGTCAAATTACTGGGTACAGTTGGTTAGGGTACAGACTGTTCAATCCTGAGGGATATCTTAGACATTGTATCTGTATGTTTTTTTACCTCCATTTCCTGGAAGATAAAATTAGTGTGTTATTTTGATTAAGTCAGGATATTATTATTCCAGCGGTTGGAAGTCCAGTGTCTTGAGGAAGGGACTCCTTGTTCCAACTGTGAGTATATCGTATGGGTTAGTGAAGGCCCAGGAGTAGGGGGATGAGAGAGGGGTGTGATCAGGATGAAGCTAGCAGGGTGAATGGGGTCACATCCTGGAGGGCCTCATAGGCCTGGGAAACAAGCTTGGGTTGATCCTAGTTCCAGCGGGAAATCTTGGGAAGGGTTAGGAACAGAGAAAAGTGAATCTTGACCAGCTTCCGGGGCATCTCTCAGCCTGAACTGAAGGGGGCGCAAGAGTAGCAGTTGGAGGCTCTGGGAGCCTGATGAGAGACAGAGGGGATGGTCTGTGCTAGCCTGATGGTGGTGGCCCTCCAGAGAAGTGATGCTCAGCCTGCATTTGTTAATGAGGAAAAAGGCCAAAGCAAAGTCAAAGTCAAAGGGAGATGGGAAGACAGGATTTTGAAGATATTTTATAGCCAGAGGCTATTTCTTTTTCCTGATTCATTCCCAAAGTCCTTGAAGACCCCCCCCCATCCCCCGACATCCCCATCTTCTCACTTTGGTCAAATGCCCATGCTTTGTTCCCAGACGGCCTGGAGCATTGTCCAGAATGGAAGCCCATTGAAAGCAAATAGATCCGGGATTTTGTAGGAGAGGGAGTGAGGATAGGCAGACCTCTGAGGCTGGGACTAGGGGGGGACATAGGTGGGCCGTCCAGTCTGGGTGTGATGGCTCAGCTTGTGTCAGCCCCAGATGCTGCCTGGGTAGCTCTGAGCACTATGGCACTGTCTCCATTGATCATGCTACCCTATCAGGAGGGTGACATCACTGTCCTCTCTACAGGAAGAGACAGGGGTTCTGAAGAGTTTGGCTAAGTTGCCCAGGACACCCTGCCTGACACCAGAGACCTCCTTTGCTCCCCCATTCAGAGCCTACTTCCTGACATGGCCTGGCCTCCTCTGCCCAGTGTACCCATGAGAAAGCCACCATTTTGTTTAGCTGCTAACCAATGGAGACTTTTTTTAAAAAAATATTTTATTTATTTATTTGACAGATCACAATTAGGCAGAGAGAGAAGAAGGGAAGCAGGCTCCCCGCTGAGCAGAGAACCCGATGCAGGGCTCCATCCCAGGACCCTGGGATCATGACCTGAGCCAAAGGCAGAGGCTTTAACCCACGGAGCCACCCAGGCTCCCCCAATGGAGACTTTTGAGTTTGATTCTTAGTCTGGGTTCTAAGGGCCCTCAGCTGGGCTTTAGGGTGCTGAGAGCCTGGAACTATGCGGTGGGGGAACACTTTCCCCCAGAATAAAGACAGAGTCTTGCTGATCAAGAGTACAGATTTTGGTGGTTTGGCTTCCTCCAAGCTTAAAACAAAGTGCCTGGTACATAGTAAAGCCTCATACATATCTATGGAAGGGGTGAATGAATCTCATGATTAAGGTCCTTATCCACTTGTTCTTCCTTAGTCTATGGTTTCCAGAACTCAAGGACATCTTTTCATGGGCACTTGGTGAAGACTTAATGGTCTCTCTCCACTTGATGGGTGAGGCCCAGAGACAAGCTCTCACAAGGCTGAGCTCAGGGACCTGATGACCTTAAAGCAGATCTCCCTTCCCTCAGCCTGGTGCTGCCTTCCTCCCTTCTTCATGCAAACCTGTGACCATAGACCTGCCTCCAGGAAGAAGACACAAAACCATGCAGGCCAGAAGGGCACAGCAGCCTCTTACATCTATGTGGGGTGTGCAGATGTTCCCATGATTGGGTAGAACTATCCACACAGGCAGCTCTAGGTGCCTGGATGGGGTAGAACCATCCAGACAAGCAGGTGACAGGCAGCACCGAGATAGGGGAGATCTGACTTTTCAGGGGCTTTCCCCGAGGCTGCAGGTAGCTGGATCTGCTCAGATTTATCTGTGCAGGGTTAAGAATGCTCTCTTTGCCTGGTATAGAATTCTAGAAAGTTGGAGAGGAGGGATCCTGGAGGTCAGCACCATGCCACACTCTCTGCAGGAGGCAGACATTGCTACTCATCACCGCATTCCGCAGAGCTAGAAAGGGCCTTAGTGCCTCTGGTGTCCTGGGGATCATCAGCAATCAATTGCAATTAGCCTCCTGCTGGGCCTTTTGCGGGGCTGGGGGGGTGGAACTTGGCGGGGGTGGGGGGGTGCAGGGGATACTGAAAGCCCAGCAGAGCCGAGAAGCAGGGGGCTGTCCTTAACTGCATGACTTTGAGCAAGAGATCTAGCTTCTCTGAGCCCCAGGTGCCACTGCATTATTTATTAACATGACCACTCATTCATCTCTTCAACAAATGTATCTCGAGCTCCTTGTGAGGCAGGCACTGGGCTAGGAGCGAGATGCAACAAGTAAATTTTTTCTGTAACTTGAAACCTTTTGGCTCTAACAAGCTAGTTTGTTGCAGCCCTTGTGATAGCTCTCCTGGCCGGGGACCATTCCCATTTTCCTTCTCTGAGCCTCATCCCTTGTCTCACTTTCTGTGCTGGCCTCCATCACTTGCAGCTTCCAGAATGTTCCATCTTATCAGGAACCAGGCGCTTGCAGAGCCAAGGTTTGAGCCGTTTTGAGAATACTGCTGTCAGAGAGGGGCCGCAGACGCTTGCTCTGCTGTTTGAAATACTTACAAAAAAATATTTGGATGACCCTTCATTACCTGCATGGGCTTCTCAAGTTTACATTGCAGGCCGGAGTGGTTGTGAAATTCTGAGAAACAATTTCCTGTGGAACATGAATGTTTCTCCTGGAAGACTCCTGTGGCAACCCATGTTGTATATGTGAAGTGTGTTTTGGAATTTTATAACGGAGAGGTTGATTCACACCAGATGGGGTAGAAATCCAAGGGAAAGGGACATATAAACTGGGCACCATGGTTCAGCTCTGAGTTTGGATTTTTAAGATGTACTAAAAGTCAGAGGTCAAGGACCTTGACCTATTGCCTAGGCTTTCCCTTAAGTTGTTTTTTTTTTTTTTTTTGGAAGATTTATTTATTTGAGAGAGAGACAGCGCACACGCACGTGTGAGTGTGCACACATGAGTGGGGGGAGGGGGAGAGGCAGAGAGAGGGAGAGAAATTCTCAAGCCGACTCCTTACTCAGTGCAGAGCCTGACACAGGGCTCATTCCCAGGATCATGACCTGAGTCAAAACCAGGAGTTGGTCGCCCAACCAACTGAACCACCCAGGTGCTACTCCCTGAAGTTTTCATGTTGCCTTGGCTCATCTGAATCTTGGTGCCATTATAAAGAGTCACTTTTATGATATTCAGCTTATAGACAAAATTCCGGCAGCATATTATAAAGTCCAAAGCAGCTTTTACTGGAAGCTTCCTACATAAAAGCCCAGATTTGGATTAGTATCAGTGTTTCTCAAAATTAAAAAAAATTTTTTTCTTGGATAAACATTTTTTTAAAAGCCACTCGCCCCCATATCATCCATGTGTCTTTTATGACCCCAAAATTTTTTGCCTAAATCCATTCTGTAATTTATAATATACAATATATACAATGTACTATACTATAATATAATAGGCATTTTTGTGGCCCCAATTTGCAAATTAAATAATAAGTCCTATTTACTATAGCATATGTATCTTAGCCCTAAGCCGAGTGTTTTACTTATATTGTCTCCCACAATTATCCTGCCTATGGTTATCAACCCATTTTCCAGATGAAGAAACAGATCCAGAGGGGCAGGGAATGACTCAGCCTGGATTTGAACCTTGTTCTGGCTGACTCCATGCGACCCCACACTCTTCCCTTGCTCTGCCCTTGTCTTGCTGCACCCCCAGCGTCAGCACCCTCAGTGGGAGACCCATCAGGAAGGGAGGAAGGTGCGTCTTTGGGTGGGGGCTGGAGGACAAAGAGGGGGACTGTTGCAGCAGGGTGTCTGGGGGAGGAGTAAGAGGACCCCCAGAGAGGATGAGTCAGGTGAGGGCCTGAGGCTGAGGGGCTATTTTCCTTTTTAGTATTTAACTGTCTGTTCCAGGCACTTTGCGAGTCTGGGGGCTACGGCTATGCGCACGGCTGACCCTGGCAGCTGGTGGGAGATATGGGCCACCTGGCATTGGAAAGACCTGGGTTCTAGTCTCGGCTCTGCAGCTTCTCAGCTGCACCTTTCCAAGCCTTGATTTTGTCATCTATATAATGGGTTGATAATAATAGTGACCCAGAGCTGTGATGGTGCTATGATAGGAGGGTATGGGGAGTCAGGCACAGATGGCAGAGTGGGGACCTCGTGCCATCTTGGAGGGCCTGGTGGTTTTCTGGAACAAGTGCTGTCTAAGTTGAGACCTGGAGGAAGAGAGAGATTTGTTGGTAAAAGGAGTGGAGCATGGAATCCCAGGGAGGTGCCGGTTCTTTGGGGACCTGAGGACAGGCCCACGTGGCTGGAGGGACCAGCATGAGATTACCAGAAGGTGGTGACTTGGCTCTGGGCTGGGTCCCTTTGGGGTCTCAAGTGGCCAACTGAGACCTGTAATTGGTATGAGTGGAGGTGGGGACATTCCGGCTGCCCACCACCACAGACCACGGCCTGGGCCCCTCTGGCCCAGAAGATCATATGGAGGGTTTTGAAAGGAGTCCGCAGGGAGCCCTGTGTGGGGAAGTTCGAGGGGGACTGGAGGGGACTTGCTGCCGAGTGACCTCCCACAAGTATGGACATGCTCTGCAATGGCTGTGAGAGCCCCCAGGAGTCTGTGTGATGTCCCCATGGCGGGCTGGGTCCTCCCAGCTGGACGAAGCCTGTCATGCTCCTCTTTCACTGACGGAGCCTGTCCCCCTCCATCAAGCATTCGTTGGGCACCTGCCACATACTGGGTGCCCTTCTAGACCTGGCGATACAGAGGTGAGCAGCACAGTCCGAGATCCTCCTCTCACGGAGCTCACTTCCCTGTGGGGACGGGACAGCAACCTTAGAACCATCTGGGAGGGTGGCATTTCCCAAGTGAGTGAGGATGCAAGCCATATGCATGTCTTGGGCACCGTGTCCCAGGCAGGGCCACCACCTAGAGGTGGGACGAGATCGGGCATGTTCCCATGGATGGCGTGTGCGTTTTGGAGTGAGGGATGGGAGAGTTGGAGGAGCTAGAGTCAAGAAGCATTAGAAGGCCTGTTCATGTGGGACCCAGTAGCAGAGGAATGACGGATCTCAGGCTGCTGCTACTGGTGACGAGGCTCTGGGCATCAGGGGAGGACGGGGGAGCCCTTCCCTCTGTCGAGTGGCAGGAGACAGGCCACGCTGTTTGTGGCCAGAGAGAGCCTGCACAGGTGCCCCCACCTTCGTGTGCTTCCATCTGCTCTGCTAGGAAACAGCGGGGACGGCTGTGAGAAGCAGATGAGGCACCCGGCTGGCCAAATGTGTGCTCACCAGGGCGGTCTCTAATTAGTGTGAGGGTTAAAGCCCTGAGGACAAGCCCCAGGCAGGGGGTGCACTGCCTTTCATGCTCCCTGAAAATCAAAACTGTCTTCTGCTCCCTGCCCACAGCATGGGGCCTGCATGTTTTCCCCCATCGTCCTCACGGGCCCTCCTGGCACTGCGGCTGCATGTCAGCAGAGAGGGCAGGTGGCCCTGAGGCCTTTCCACCATAGGTGGCAGGAGGGTGGGGACTGCCGGGTTCCTGCTGGTTCTGACAGGCTGCCAAGACCAATGTCTTGGTGCTGGAAGGTCAGGATTCTGATGGAGAGGGACAGGGCGCCGTAAGGATACTAAAGAGGGGCACCCGGGCCAGGATGGGGGTGCAGGGAAGGCTCCCTGGAGGTGGGAGTTCCCTGCTGAGGTGTTTCAGGTTGCTGGTGATGAGGGATGAGGGGCGAACTGGTCAAAACACCAAAGACATTTTAAGGCATTTGAAATGGCGGGGTTGGGGGTGAAGGATGGAAAGGAGTCCTGAGGGGCAGCGGTGGAGGGGAGCTGAGAGGTGGGTGGGCAGGGCAGACCAGATTCACCAAAAAACGGCCCAAAGGGTAGGACGGGAGCCCGAAGATGAGGAGGTCCTGCAGACAACGTGGGCAGTGAGACGTGATGGGGATGGGGACGAGGGCGGTAGCTGTGAGACGGAGCCGAAACGTCTACGGTCAGTGAGGCAACGCCGCGCTTGGAGACTGACAAACTCAGACGGACGCAGAGAGAAGAGTGAGAGCCGATGCCCAGGTGTGGGCCTGGGTGGCGTGTGGGTGATGCTGCATCTAGAGATCCTGCGGCCAGGAGGGAGGACCGCAGAGGATGGGCTGGGCTTTGGGAGAGAGCCAAGGGTGTGGGAGGTGCCCTGGGGAGCCCCGAAGGAAGGTCGAGCCCTGGGCGTGGATGTGGGCATCTCCGCAGATAGACGGAGGAGGCTTCTGAATGCTGAGCTGCCTGAGCAGCAGCATAGAAGGAAGAGAAAAATAAAACTAAATATGCGAATGTGTAGATTACCCTGGGAGCCTTGGGGTTGGGTGGTGTCCTAGGACTACCTGGGCTGGTAGCCTGGGATTGGGTCCCTGAAGGATGCCTGGCTGTGGGCAGGTAGAGGAGGGAAGCGACAGGGGTGCCCAACACGGAGAGAGACGTAGACTGTGGCCATATCCGAGGAAGCCTGGTGGAAGGAAGGGTTCTCGGGAGAGAGATGCCAGACAAGGCATGTTGTCAAAGGTGTCGAATATGAAGCTGAAGAGTTAGAGCTTTTTCTTGTAGAAGAGGGAGGCCCAGCATGGTTTTGGAACACAGGAGAGACCTAATCAGAACCACGTTTAGTAAAAAACTCTTTCTGGCCTCACTGCTTTGGCATGTGTCCTTATGTCACTGGTGCTCAGTGGACAGCATGCTGGTGGCTGTCCCTGCCCTCTGAGCTTCAATCCATGCGGCCTCAGCCCGGCCAGCTTCACTCGGGGTATAGGGGCAGAACTGGGAAGGCAGCTTGAAGGGCCGTTGCAGGGTCAGCCTCGTCACCTCCACCAATGCCTTCACCCTTCCTCCAGCCTGCGTTTGGGTGCTCTGTGCTCTTGGCCTCCAGACCGTGTCTTGAGTCTGCCTCTGAGATAATGGGGAATTGTCTCAGTAGGCAAGTAGTCCTGGGAGGGAGAGGGCGCTCTGTAGGAAAACAATGTTCTCCACTCTGGGAGTGCCCCCCATGACAGGGGAGTGCCCACTGTCTGACCATTGTCCACTGTAAAAAGGTGCCTGTGACTTAATAACCTGTAACACTTTTTGGATTGCTTTCCATGTGCCAGACCCCAACCAATGCATGGTACATATATCAGTTCGTCTAGCCCTCTTCATTCTTAGGAAGGGGGCTCTCTATACCCATTCCACAGATGAGAATATTGAGGCTCAAAGAGGTCAAATAATTAGCTCATGGTTTCATCCACAGTCAGAGACTGTAGGCTTGGAATTTTTAATGCAGGCAAACAGAGGGCAAGTTCATCTTTTTAACTCATCACCCTAAAATCACTCTGAGCAGAGGCTTGTCTCTGGGGTCTCCCAGCAGCAGGCCGCCCACCCCTTCCTCCATAACCTGGCAGCATGAGGAAGCCTCCTTTAGGTACCCTTTAAGAGCTGTGGCCATCTCAGGGCAAGCTGGTGGTTATCCCAGCTTGGTCACTTACTTGATGTGTGTGTTCTAGGGGTCATCACTGAAATCCCTTAAACCTCAGTTTCCTTCTCCACAAAATGGGGACCACTCTTAGTGGTCTTAGTCACCTCTTAGCGTTATGCAGAGCAAATGATATAAGGCTCTTAAGCACTTAGTATAGGGCCAGGCATAAGGGAAGGGCCCAGTAACGATGGTCACGAGAGTCGTTGCCTCTTTGCACAGAGGACCCAGAAGCTACCTGGCGGGTCGCGAACAGGTGCCAGTGGCGCTTGTGTGTGGCGGAGCCAGGGGACAGGGAGGATGAATCATTAACCGAAGCTCTGCATTATTGATGCCGTTATTCTCAGACTGAACGAGGGCCGGCTTGGGAGCCCATATATGGAAGGCGCGTCGCAGCCTCCGCGACAGGCGCCCCCGGGGTCCCGAGTTGCCATGGAGTCCCGGAGGCAACCCGGGGGCAACCTCCCGCGGTGGTGTTCGGAGCGAGGTCCCCCGCGCAGGTCCTCGGTCTGCGGCCTGAGCCCTGGCGGCGCCTGGTTCCTCCACGGCGTGGCCCTTGCCGGCTCCCCTGGGACCTTGAGGGAGAGAAACGACCGGGTGGCGACTGGGGCGGGCTTCCTCGGAGAGCGCGGTTTCTGCGCGGTGCCTGCCGCAGGGCTTCGGCCCCGGGCTCTTCCGATGAGCGGAGGCGCGGCGGGGCGGAGGGGACCTGAGATCCGGTCCCCGCCGCTGGCCGAGCAGTGCGCCTTCAGTGCGCCGGCGTCCGGCAGGCTGGCGAGCGGCCGAGCCTCCGCCGCGCCCCCTCCTCGGCGGCTGCGGGCTCCGGGGAGAGTCCGGGAGAGGAGGGGCCAGACCCGGAGCGACGGGTCCGGGAGCGGGCGGACGCCGAGCCGGGCCCCGCGCCGGCCTTCCCGGCCTTCCCCCGCAGGCCGGGCTCCGCGGGGCGGGGCGCGGGGCGGGCCCGGGAGGAGCGCGGGGAGGAGTCCGGGCTGCGGCGGCGGCCGCGTCACAGCAGCGCTCCCACTGCCCGGCGCCTCAGACCCGGCCCGAGCGCCTCCGAGGACGCGGACGGGGACCCACACGGGCACAGGGGCCGCGCCGGAGGTTCCTCTCGCGGGCGGGGGCTGCGCGACCATGGCGGACAAGGAAGCCGGCGGCGGCGACACGGGGCCCCGAGGTGAGCGCGGGGCGCGGGTCCTGCGGCTGCGGCGGGGCGGGCAGGGGAGGGATGAGGCGCGCTTGGCCCGGCGCCCCGCAGCTCCCTCTCGAAAAAGTGGGCGCGCACCCCTCAGCATCTTGCCCTCGCGGGCAGGGCCAGGGTCAAGGCGGCGACGGAGCAGGGGGCCCGAGGGAGGGGGCCGCCTCCGGCCCGCCGGTCACGTGCTGCGCTCCCCGGCTGGGGTGCGGACACTGCGGCGGGAACCGCAGCCCCTGCCCGGCTGCCCTGGCCATCCCGGTCCCAGGGTGGCGCCTCTTGGGGGGCCCCTTGCGAGTCCGAGTGAGAACCAATCCCCGGTGTCCATCCCCTGCGCGCGGTGCAGGGACGCCCGCGATTGCCGAGGAAGGGGCCGGCCGCCGGGTGGCCCCGTATCCCCAGCGGCTCGTTTCCGTGACTCAGCGAGGTGCGGGTGGGAGCCTGGGGGCATACCCAGGGCTTGGAGCTGTCCCCTGGCCCCGCGAGGTCGCACGTACGTGCGGGGAGTGGGGGCCGCAGCTCCGGGCTGGACTGCAGCTCACTGCCCGCCCCGCCCATCCTCCGGGATTCTGCAGGCGGTGGAGGGGCCAAGCGGCGGGGGCTCGTCTGTCCCCTCCTTGCCCGGGCGGGGGACAGGAAGGTGACTCCCAGTGCGGAGGACGGACGCTCGCATTCTGCAAATGTGCTATGGCTGCTTTCTTTGGGGAGCGTGTTTAGGGCTCGGATGGGGCGGGGGTGCCGGGTAAGGACCGAGAGAGGACCCGGCGGCCCGGGGAAGAGGAGGAGCAGCTTTTGGAGCCCAGGACTATAAATCACGGTTTCGCCAGCGGAGGGGACGGCCTGACCAGGATCGTGGGTCCCAAGTGGGGAAAGTTGGGCGCACGGAGACGCCGCGCGTCCCTGACCTGAGGGGCTTTAGCAGTAGCAGCCCCTGGAAGGGGAGCGCAGTCCAGTGGCTTCCGGCGAGCGGCAGGGTAAGCCGCCTGGCGAGGATGAAATTAAAATGTCTGGGACGTGAGGGAAATGCATCCAGGAAAAGCTCTGCGGGCACCTCAAAGCTGGGGAAACTGAGTCAGGTGGCAGCGCAGCCACCTTGGGCAGGGTGCTTGCAGTCTTGCAGACTGGCGGCGGCCCCCGCCCTCTGCTGCGCTTTGAGCTGCACCTGCCCCCTCCCCAGCCCATTGTTCCAGCAGATCTGGGAGGTGCCTCCCCACGCGGCACTGCAGTGGTGGGGGAGTTGGGGGGGAGGGGGACATCCTGACAGGGCTTTCTCTTGGGAGGGGCCTTGGAGAGCCCAGGCCGGGCCCAAAGGCGCATGAAAATCTGCCCCTGCCCCTGCCCTTCTCCAGCTGGCAAACGCGGGCAATGGGCCGGTGGCTTTGTCTGGGTATCACTCAGCACCTGGTTGGATTCATTCCCCCTCCCCTACTTTTTCTTTAAATTGGAAAAAAAAA
>ML105305.1:13367-26571 GCA_003697995.1 Taxidea taxus jeffersonii
ATGAAACAAGAATGGCAGAATGTTGGTAGTTGTAGAAGCTGTCTGATGGGTACTATTCCCTTTGTCTATGTGTTTCCTATGAGTTTCCTTTAATTAAATATTTACATTAGTTTGCAAAGGGCCACCTTTTAATCTTTAGAGCTTTGGATGGCAAAAGCTGAGATGACCTTCAATCCTGCCCCCACCAAGACCTGCATTGGTTGACACAGGGACCCCTAGAAGGATGAGATGAATGGGCGGGGGGTGGGGGGAGAACGGGAGGGTGTGGGATGGTTCAGGCCAGGCTAGCTCTTATGGTGACCGAGTCAGGGGTGGGCATGGGCAGTGGAAACCTAGTAATTTATTCCAGGGAGGGGATGGGGTTAGGGAGAGGAACAGCAGGCAGGGGGGTTTGCCTATGTTGGGGGTGCCTCTGGAGGCCTTGGGTTGGGCATTGGAGATGGGATTCTTAGCATCCTGGTAGTTAATCATAATAAAAACAAACATTTCGAACATGGACATTTAGTGAGGACTCCGTTTATGCTGAAAGCTGAAAATATTGAATTACTTCATTTGGCCCTGCTCACATTTGTTATTGAATGAATGGTTAATGGGGGTCCTGTTACCCCCATTGCATGAGGGAGGGAGCTGCCAAGCCTGCATGGCACAGTCAGAAGTGGGCTTGAGTGAAGGGTGAGGGGGTTGGTCAAGCTGTCTAGCCTCTCTCAGCATGCACCAGGCAGGGCATAGGCCCTGAGGGAAATCCACTGAGCGTCGGAATGAATGAGCACACGCCTCGTGGAGTGTGGCTGCCCCACTTCCCTGTGGCCACCAAACTAGATGGAAGTGGAGGGCACTGGTTGCAGCTCCCAAGAAGCCAAGGACAAGTTGAAATGATGCTCTGGGTATCACTGGCTGGGGCTCTGGCCTGGGACCCACTTCCATGTCCATATGTGTGTCTGCAGCTGTGTCCCCTGCTGCTGTGTACTACTCCCTGTGCTCTCTGTGCGAGCTTCCCACACAGTGCCCCATTTCCCAGGGCCCTGTGATCTCCTTTAGCCCTCATGCCCTCATGCTCATCCCCTCCCGCCACCAGGAACATAATCCCCAACTTATCCTTCAAAACTCAGTGCAGGTTATCACTTCTCAGGAAGCCTTTGTAGACTCATCCATCTTGGTAAGATCTTGCCTTTGTGGTCCCAAAGCATTTGGTACTGATCATTGGTAATCTCAACTAGTGTTCATTGAGTGCTTACAATGTTCCAACTTCATATGTGCATATCCCACTGACTCCTCCGACAGCCCTATGAGGTTGGGGTTATTATTACCCCATTTTGCTGATGAGACAGTTGAGGCTCTTGAGACTTTGTTAATTTGCTCAGCCAAGGGATCAAATCACCCGGCCAATGAATGCTTGAGTAGGGACATGAATCAGTCAAAGACCCTCAAAACGTGAGCTTTTCTCTTAATGTCTTTTCTCCAACAAAGGCAAGGACTGGTCTTTTATTTCCAGACTCTTAAGGAGGGCACATAGTAGGTGCTCAATAAACCCCCTACTGTGCGTTGAATGCGTCTCAGTCAGTAATCCATAAGGGCACACAGCAGTGGGGAATGGCATCTGCATCCAGCCCACTCTGCAGCAAAGTGGTGCTTCTAGAAACATGGATGCTCAGGAGTGGGTAGAAGCTGAAGGGGGGGTAGGCCCGGCTCAGTCAATCCTTGAAGAGCTGAGACTTTGATTCCAACAAGGGTTTGAGTGGCAAGTCAGTATTGTGGGGGCGAAATGCTCTCTCAGCGCATAAATAGGCCTCTGGTAAGGGAGAAAGCGTCTTTATTATTGCTGTGCATAATTAGAATGGCAGGGAGGAACCGGCGCTTTAATGAATGAACAGTGTGTGGCAGGGAGTGTGAGTGCCTTCCCTCTGCAGCATGTCTGGACATCGCTAGGGGAGCAAGGTGAGCCAAGTGGGGGGACCAAGAACTGATGCTGACCCCACCGTGGTGGGTTCTGCAAATCCTTGCTGCCCCCCCTTTTATTGGAAATGATTCCCAATCCATTGCTCCGAGATGGGCAGTAACAGGTGTGGAGGGATAGGGGAGCAATGTGGCTTTGGAGCCCAAAGTACGTGTGGACTCCAGCTAAGCTTCCCTTCCTGGTCTGGGTGAGGGGCACATGGTGGCTGCCTTGGTCTGTTGTGGGAACAGTGCGGATATCAGAGGGGCCGGAATTTATTAAGTTCTTCCCCCACTGGAGGAAGGGAGAGGGGACATTCCTGTCTCTACCTCCCAGATGGCCCCTGGGATGACCATTGCCTTGTGTGGCACGATGGTGGGTCCAGCTGGTCTGCTTTCTTTGCAGGCATTAGAAGGAGGGTAGATTCTGCTTGGGTTTTTCCTGACTTGGGTCTATGTGGGGAATATGTCCAGGTCCTGAAGCAAAACCCTAGAAATGAGGATCACCACTTTCCCAGCAAACACAAGGTCGGCTCTCCTTGAGCACTTTTCCCCCATGTCTGCAGAGCCCACAGGTGAGAAGCAAGAATGAAGGCGGGCTGAGGGCTGATCCGGGAGCATGTCAGGGTCGGAAGCTACATGTATTGGTCACTGCATAGCCCCCGGGGTTAGTTCCCCATCCTGGCTGCCTGTTAAAATCACCCGGGGAGCTTTTTACATGTCTTGATGCCTAGGCCGCCTCCCAGAACTATTCTATCAGGACTTCTTGGAGTGAACAGCCGAGTTTGGGAATCTGTGAGTTACCATGTATCTGTATCTGGATTTCAGACTTGGGACCTCAGCACGAGGGGGTTAGAGGGCAGGAGCCTCCGACACGGTTCATTCCCTGGTGCTAGACTGAGTCAGCAGACTTCGCAGGTACCAGCTCTGTGCTCCATGCTTCGCTTGTATTGTGTCATTTCATCTTCATAAATACTCCCACGAAGTGGGAGATTTCACACAAGGGGAAACTGAGGCTCAGAGGAATCGAGGAGGTGCCCCAGGGTGAGATAGCTGGGGGGAGGGGTGGCGGGGAGGGTGACCTTAGAACAGAGCTCAGGGCTGTCAGCAAAACCTCCTCCACAGGCACATCTTATACTTAGGGAACTTTCTCTCTGTCTTCAGCCTCTTCGAGATTCACCTTTCTGATTCTGCCATAGGTACTGACCACCTAAACCATGATTTATTGATTACTTTTAAAATTGATCTTCTGGTTTTTGAAAAGCGCATTTATTTTAAGAGCCTTACTATGTCAGTTCCATAAATGGGAAACCTGTGTCACTTGCCCCACGTAGAAGGGGACCACAGTGAAAATGTATGGCATCCCAAATACAGTCAGAATGCTTTCGGGAGATGCTGTTGCCCTTGGAACGCTTTGTGCTGAGGCCACGCTCCAGGTAAGAGGGAGACCAGAGAGTTCTAGAGGAGGTCAAGGATACAGGAGCGCCAGACTGAGACGTTCTCTTTCCGGAAGTCATTCTCCAGAGGGGCTTGAACAAGAAGAGAAATGCTTTGGGAATCACCTGGCGGGAGGTCCTTATGTTTCTCGTTCCCAGAACTTTTGGAACTGGACTGCCCAGGAGAAGGGGCCCTGGGAGTAGATTTGCAACACCTGACAGTTTATAATCAGGTGAGAACTAGTGCCCAGTCCATGGGCTCCCACAGGCATCTCTGTCCACCAGGGAATGGCGCCCTCCCTCAGGGACCCTGACCTAGGATGGGCTGCTTTACCTTGGCCATGTGGGGGAGAGAGAATGTTTCCATGCAATTTTACAGGGACAGTCCGCCTGGATTCCAGTTCTGGCTTTACCACTTGCCAGCTATGAGATTCTGGGCAAATACTTAGCCCTGACCGCCCCCCTCACCTCAGCTTCCCCATCTGTAAAGTGGGAGTAATCAATAGTACACTTTTCAGAGCAGATTTTATTTCCTCCCACAACCTCCAGTAAGGTTGTGGTTCCTTTGCTGGTGTCTGTTATCATTTATCATTATGAATTCTGTAGACATTTGTCAGTGGCTGCATTTTGTGGAGGAGGCTCAGAGGGGAAAAGGGCTGGCCTGGAATCCTACGGCTAGGAAGGGGGAGACCCCAGCCTGAGCCTCAGTCCACATGACTTCTTGGCCAGCAAGCCCAGAACTTTGGAGGGCTGCGTGTCTCAGACTGTTGGCCACATTTCATGCCCATGTGGCCCTTTGCCAAGGCTCTGAGCTTCTGCTCGGCTTCCTGATTGAAGCAGTAGTGGGGTTCAGGGTCTTTCTGTATCCCTGGACTCTATCCGGGGCTGCCAACCTCTGCCCTCAGGTGGACTTCCTGTCTGTCTTTGGATGGGCCCTGTCTCTGTGTTGAGAATCCAGATCTGGAGCTTTGCAGATACTGCTCTGAGCTCTGCCAGAACCAGCCCTCCTCTTCCAGCCTTGACCCTGACCTGGGAGCCAGGGGTGTCAGCTGGGGCCGGTGTCAGCTGGGGCTCCACAGTGTCCCTACAGGGAACTGGGAATGGCAGCTTATGGGTCTGCGTTTTTGTCTCCTTATCTCTAGGGCGGCCATGCAGCCAGGTTTGCTGGGACCCTTCTGGTTTATACCTCTTGTCCCAGTGAAATTAATAGTGACTCCTTTCACTTTCTGGGTATCCCAGTTTGGAAGATAAATTCTATTGTCGTGATACTTATCTCTGTCCTTTCCTCAGCCACGTGAGCTTCTAGTGGGACAAGAGAAGCAGGAGGACGTGTGGCTAAACCTGAATTTTGGGCTCAGACACTCCGGGGTTCAGCTGGCTAACTCCTGGGTGTAACGTTGCTGCGTCTCCATGTCTTCTTCTGTAAAGAAGGATGACCGGTAACCCTGCCCCGGTGGGGGGCCGTGAAAATGAAATGAGAGCGAAGCTTAGCCGTAGAAGGTGCTTGCTAAGTAGCCAGAATCGACTGTTCTCACTGCTGGCTTGATTTGGGAGTTAGAGGGTGCGGCGTGGGGTCTGGAGCCAGACTGCCTGGGTTCAAGCTCTGGCTGTCAGTCACCTGTTCTGTGACCCTGGCAAGTTACCACACATCTGGAAAGCTCAGTTTTTTTTTTCATCTGTAAAATATGGATTATAGTAGTCTTCTTCATGTGGTTTTCATGAGGGTTATGTGTGTCTGTAGGAAGAGCACTCAGAGCAAGGTCAGCCGTAGACACGAAACTAATGTCAGTTATTATTATTAGCTATTACTGTTACTGTGAATAAGAATCCTAAGCTACATTCTTAGGCAGGGGGAATTATCTGCTGTATTAGCTTCCTCCTGCCATGGTAAAAATTACCACAAACTCAGGGGCATAAAACAACACAAATTTATTATCTTATGGTCTGCAGGTTGGAAGGAATCCAAAGTGGGCCTAACTGAGCTGAGATCAAGGTGTGGGCTGAGCCTTCCTTCTGGAGGTTCTGGGGGCCTCTGCTCCCTTGCCTTTTCTGACTTCCAGAGGCCACCTGCATTCCTTGGCTTGTTACCCCTTTTTCCACTTTGAGAGCACACCACTCAACCCTCTGCTCCACCATCACTTCTTCTGTCTGACTCTGCTCCTCCTGCCTCCCCTTCCAAGGGCGTCCGTGTGAGGACCTCTTTGGAGGCCTGCCTGGATAACCAGCAGAGTCTCCCCAGCTCAGATTCCCTTCAGTCACGTAAGGTGACATGTTCGTAGGTTCCAGGGATTGGGACAGGCGTGCGTTTGGTGGGGTGCTATTATTCAGTCTACTGCAACCAGGAAGATTAGGGTCTCGCCTAGAATCAGGAGCGTTAATTAGCCTTCAGCCTCCCTCAGGAGTGGTTTGAATGTTAGGAGCTATTCCTCCTTGGTGTTTTACACCGGTTGGGTTCCTCTGGCCAGCTGTGTGATACCTGCCTGGGCTTGGGGCTCTTGGTTAGCCCTTGGCTTTTCATCAATCCTGGTAGAGTCCGTGGAGACACTGCCACTTTCGGGATTGGTTTAGCCCCTTCTCAGGGGTCTGCGAAATCACTGAGACCTAAATAAAAGGTTGATCAGCCCCAAGTGGGGAACACTATTAAAATATTAAAGAATTGGCAAAATGTCTGCAAAATGTGGCATTAGGTTTGTGTTTGCTATGTAGCAAACCATCCCAGAAGTTAAAGGGTTAACACGGTAACCATTGCATTTGCTCAGGATTCTGTGCCCCATCTTCTTCTGCTGGTCTTGTCCAGCTCACTCCTGCAACCACCTCTGATGGCTCCCCCCGGGGCTGACGAGCCCATGCTGGTCACACTCAGGAGTCCAGGGGTCGGTGCTGGCTGTCGGCTGGGCTGCTGTCCATGGTGGTCTCTGGGCGGCTAGAGGAGGAGCAGGAGGTCGCAAGGAAGGCCTTTTGAGAAGTTGCATGCTGTCACTTCTGCTTTCTAGAGGTCAAAGCCAAGTCACCGGCCCACCAGGTTGGAGGGGTAGAGAGGAAGGTCCCCCTCTTCCTGGGAGATGCTGCAGAGAATCAGTGGCCGCCTTGAATCTGTGTCAGTTTGATGAAAGTGATAAAGGTACAAACTTAAAAATGTCTGTACGTTTTAACACAGCTTGCGGGTCAGGGTCGCTCACTTCTTACAACTTTCCGTGGATGTGTAATGTCAGGAAGTCTGCCCGTCGACAATCAGATGTTCCTATGGTCAAATTCTCTGAAAAGCAACTTCTGGTATCTTACACTTGAAATTACCTGGTTGTTGGTCAAATAAAATCTTAAAAAAAAAAAAAAAGCACGGTGGGGGAGGGGAGGCGGTGGCGTCTGTGTGGCTCAGTCCCGGTTCAGCGTCTGACTCTTGGTTTTGGCTCAGGTCACGATCTCAGGGTGCTGAGATCGAGCCCCAGGTCGGGCTCCGGCAGTGCTCAGTATAGAGTCTGCTTGAGATTCTCTCCCTCTGCCTCCCCACCTGCTTGCACACTCGTGGGCGTGCGCTCTCTCTCTCTGAATAAGTAAATAAATAAAATCTTTTTTTTTAAAAAGGTGAGAAATTACTTAATTGTTGGTCAACAGCATGTGTTTCCATGAGGGATGAAGGAGGGCTTGATCTTGGTACGTGTGGAAGTCTGTTGGCTCCCTGACGATTTTTCCTGGTGTCTTTGCAGGTTGGTAGATCAGAAATGCTTTCTCATGAGTAAAGAGCAACAGAAGAACCCCCCATATGCTGAAAGTCTACAGGTACACCTTCTGGTGAAAGTTGTGGCCGCTTCAGTGCCTTTCTGCCCCCCTCACGCTTCGTGGGGATGCCAAGGGGGCCAGGGAAAGAGCCAGATCGGGATTACCCCTTAAGAACACAGCGAGTGCAGATGATACCCTGAGTAGGGTTTTTTGACTTGGGTGAGAGGGGGCTCTGTAGGAAGTGAGCGCCCCCGAGGCCTGTCATCTCAAAGAAGGAGCCCCAGCCAACGATCGACTCCCTGGGGTTTGGGGGTCCAGGGGCCGGTGTGGCTCACTGTGCAGGGATGTTACTGGATCCACAGCCGTTTTGGGAAGGGCACAAGGGAAAGGTCCTGTAAGTGTTGAGTGAGAGGCACCAACCCTGTCTTTCTCACGAATCCTTTTATTTTTAGTGTGCGATTTTGCAGAATGTGAGGACTCGCAGGAAGACAGCACTTTACGGCAGAAAGGCTGGCATTTCTGTCTGCTGTCCAGTGAGTGACCCTTTGGAAATATTTGCCCTGTGACGGAGGGCAAATATTTGCCCTCCACCTCGGCCGAGTGGATGAGGCTCCTCTCTTCTTGGCTCCTCAGGTCTGAGGACATGAGCCAAACTTTTGAGACTGTTTTACTTCTCGGAGCTTATTTCTTGAGTCGTTTTGCTTTACTGTTTTCCACTACTGCCCTCTGAACACCGAGGCTCTGGGAAGGTAGTAGGGTCTATAGGATGGACCTGCGAAGCACCCCAGGCCTCAGATGGAAGTGGGTTTTGCTGATGTGCAGCACTAATGGGATCCTCCTTGGTGCCTTCTGGTTTTTGTAAATAAGACCCTGTGGTCTGCAGGTTTCCCTGGGACTGGGAACTGTGCTTTCTGTGCCCTGATTCCTGGCTCCCGCTCGGGACACGGATGATGCAGGTGTGGCCGCCCGGGCCTGCTGCCTCCAAGGCCACAAGCTGGCCTCGGTGGCCTCGGGTTTTTGTGGACTAAAGGCTAAGTTCCTCTGCCCGTTTCCTTCCTTTCTTTTTCTTTCCTCATTGTCCTTGAGGGGCCATCTGTGCCCACTGGGATAAGAAAGTGTTTGCAAGACCAACGTCAGGAGCCCTGTTCCCAAAGCGGATTTGGAAGCTGTTGAGGAAACAGAGCCAAGGATGGCATCACCAGCCGGTGGGACCTGGTCTATTAAATGTCTGCCCGGGGCCCCCCGACCTCATTCTACAGGTGGGCACACGGAGGTCAGGGAGGGCTGCAGGACTTCCCCCAGATACTTGGCAAGGCCAGCATGAGAACCCAGGTTGGCCGACTGGCTTCTGCACACTTCCCCCTTCTGAACCAGGTGGGCCTCGGGATACTTCTGGACATTTGGGTCCAGCCAGCCCCTCCCAGTCAGAGACAGCATGGTGACCCGAACCTGTCTGCGGTCAGGTGCTTGTGAGCGACAGTCCTTCATGCGGGAGCCCCCGGCACGGCCTTTTTTCTTTCCTCGCATTGTCCCTCCGTTCTTGACATTGGCGGTGGCCCATCTTTTTGCCAGGAATAAGGAGGGCTTAACTAAACCTTTTCTAGCTAGAGGAAGCCAAGAAGGAGAATTTAGGGAGAAAGGATCCCAGGATGGCTTCTGGAACTCCTTCCATGTCCGGTGTAGGAGGAAAAGTGCTGGGAGCCTAGAGTCCTCCCCACCTCAGTCTCTGACTTCTGCTTTACCCTCCTTGTAGCCTCTCCCTCCCCCCTGCATGCCCACTTTATGGGGTCCCCCATCTGTCTTTCTTGCTCCAGTCTATATCACCAAGGGGGGCCTCTGGGTCCAGACATGGTGGCTACTACGCCTGGAACTGTTGGCCCTGGCCAGGGGCTGGGGTCACTTGCTAGGTAGGGGGGAGCCGGGGGGCGCCCTGGCCGGTGGTCAGGGAGCGGCTGCCACTTGGAGTTATAGTGCGAGTGACAGTGCGAATCATCGGTAAGTCATTTGCGGCAGATGGTTCCTAGGTGAGGACTATGTAGACAGAATGGATGTAAGCCTGTGAGAAATGTGGGTCTTGTTTCTAATAGCAACAGATACTTGAGGCTGTCCCATTTTCCTTTTCTTCTACAAATCAAATATAATAGCAGATGATAGATTTAATAAAAAAAAATTTCAGTGTGTCTCTGTCCTTGGCAAAATAAAACCCCAACACTACGTCAGCAATTTGGGGTGGAGGTTTACTGCTTGCTGAGTTGAGGCGTCACGGCACATGGAATTGGTGGAGATGTGAGGGAGGGACTCAACGCTTTGGGTCTTTATCAGCCATCAGTGTGGCTTGGGGATGGGCGTGAGAAGTGGGTACAGCTGGAGGCTGCAGGTGGGGGCCCTGAGCATTCTGAGCGACCCTCTTCATTTTCCAGATGAAGAAACAGATCCTAGAAAGTAGCAGTGACCTTGAGAGCCCACAGGACCTAGTGACAGCATAAGGTCATGCTGTCCCTTCGAACAAACTCACACTCATGCCCGCCTGGGTTGGGACGCTGGGGATGGGGAGAGGGCCGAGGATAGGGACATGGGATGGCAGTACCCCACTGGTGCCTGGTGGTGTCTGGGGCACCCTGGATGGATTTGGGGAGCAGGGGATGGTCTGACCTAGGGTGCCAAGCTCCTGGGGGCCAGTCAGAGGGAGAGTGGCGAGCAGAGGTGCTGGAGACCCTGCCAAGACCCGATGCTGCCCGGGGCTTGCCGGGTCCCATCGGAGCTGTCTAAGTGTTTGTGTGTGTTTTTGTGTACATGTGCTCATGTGTGTGTATTCATGCGGAGGGAGGCAGTAACAGAGATGGAGGAGAGGGAGGGAGAGAGACAGAGACAGACAGAAGAGGGGAAAGACTAAGAGATGTTAGAAGCTCCTGGTGGGTCTTCCCTTGGGGTTTGGGTGGTTCATTCAGAAATGAACCCCAAAGAACTCTGCTGGTCATAGACATTGAGTCTGCCCTAACACTGCCCTCCTTGGGTCGTCCAAACATTTGGTAGGGGAATCCCAAAGTGTCACGTGTTGGTGGACAGAGCCTGAGGTCTTCCAGAAGGAAGATGATGCGCCAGCAGGACGGGATTTCTTAAGAAGTAGGAATGCTCTTTGTCCCGCTTGTTATGTGTATCTGTCCCGGGAGTGTTGAATGTGTATTCATACGGGAAAACAGCCTTCCTCACCGAGGTGTGTTATGGAAGGGGCCTGTCTTCCTGTAGAGTAAGGCCTGAACAGAATACAGAGGTGCTGCAAAAGGCAGCGGGGGTCCTGTTGGGATTGCCCCTCAGAACTCTTAGTGTGGGGGGAGTGGCAAGGCCCCTTTCTAATGAAATATCAGCAGTGAAATTGAAATAAGCTCCAGTATGAACACAGAAGCCCAAATTACCGTGATGGCGGCAGAGGGATGGCCCCGCTCATCCTGTGACCGACTCACTGAGGAGCAGCCAGGGTTTCTCGGCCCAGGACGCAGCCCCGCGCTGGCTTCTGCCTGCAGAGCTCATCCCTTGAGCCATTCCCCAGCCCCAGCTCACATCCGGAGCCACTCTTGCAGGGAATTTGCAAACTGGTTTCCATCTGTGAATATGCTTACAACTCAAGGTGACCCTCCCTGCCCGCTTTCCCCAAGCCTCAGGGCCCAGGAGCCATGGAGGGCCATATGGTCATCTCCTGGACGTGGCCAGCTCCAGGCTCGTGCTCAGATCTGGCAACTGAACAACTGGGCTCTGACCAGATGTGGATGATTAAAGCCTCGGACGGTGTTGGCTGGGAGGTTGGAGCCCAGAGGTACAGCCAGGTCCTGGGAGCCCAGGGTGAGGACTGGGACCCACACAGAGCCCATCCCCCTTCCCCCGACCCTGTAGGGTGGCAAGTTTTCTGTCTCAGCACCCAGAATGACCCACTTTAGGCAGGGAACATTGGGGGACATTGCTGGCGAAAGGGTGGGGGTTGAGGATTGAAGCCAGAAGTGAAACCCAGGGAAGTGGAGCTCCCCTCCTGGTCTTGGAGGAGACTGAGGCCAAGGCTGGTCAAGACCCCCTTCCAGGTGGGGTCCTTGAACAGTGCTCCCTGTGGGAGGCCATGTGTGCCTGCAGGATGAGCTCAGGTCCTGAGTTCTGGTCTCAGCTCTGTGGTGTACATGCTTTGGGGCCATGGGCAGACCTGGAAGTCTCCCTGAGCTTCTGGTTCCTCATCTGTAGGATGGAGCTAAGGAGTAAAGCCTGCCCCCGCCCTATGGGGCTGCTGGGGAGATTGGACTGGCAGCGAGTTGGCCCCCAGGAGGTAGGAGCTGGGTGATCACTGGGGGCTGATCACGGTGTGATCACTGGGGTCTGGGTACAGGAAACAGAGGAGCAGGCAGGGGCCTCTGGCAGGACCAGTGCTGCGGCTGGACAGCTGGACCCCCCAGGGAGGCTGCAGGAAGTGATGTGTGAAAGCCAAGCTCACACACTCAGCACTACCCCACCCCACCGCCTCCTCTGTCCCTGTGCTGCTATTCTGGGTAGATGCTAGGTGGAAAACAGATAACTCTGTCTCTCATGACAAAAGCATTTCATGTCCATCAAGGAAAACATCATCCATAGGAAGAAAAGAGGAAACTGCCAGGACCTCACGCCCAGAGTCAACCCCATTAACCCCTTGGTGTTCAGAGCTTCCAGACCTGCCAGGCATAGCGAGACGAAGCTAAGAGATGGGCTTTCGTGAAACCTAGCACCACAAGGTAGTGGCGTTCCTCCTTTTTATGAATGAGACACACAGGCTTGAAAGTGTATGGTCCCTGCTTAAGGCCCCACAGGGAGAGAGTGGGTGGTGGGTCTGCTGCTTTCTGAGCCCAAACTGTGGGTTCTGCAAAAATTTTTGTCCTGGGTCACTCCGGTCATGCTCCTTCACACCCCTTGCCACCAGCCATAAGAAAGCCACTCCCAGGAAGCCTTGCTTCCCTTTCCCCAAACACCCCAGGAGCACGATGGGCTGGGCACTCACCAAGGCAGAGCTCTGTGCAGGTGTGTGGGGCGGGGCGCCCTGGAGAGTAGTCCTCACTCTCTCTTCCAGAGCTCCTCGGATGCTTGGCTGGGGTGCTCCTGGCCGTGGCTGGCTCCCCAGAGCTCTGCTAGAACCAGGATAAGGGGGATCCGGGCCCCATATATTGTGGCGTGGTCAGGGACCCCCAGGTGGACATCTGCAAAATGGCAACCGGGCCTGGAAGCCCCACCCCTTCTCCTGGCAGGGACCTTGGTGGTGGGAGCGGCCCCCTGCTGGAACTTGTGGTCCCCTCTGGAAGGGACACCGGCTGCAGGTGGGAGGCCTCAGTACAGCTGCCTCCATGGTCCTCCCCCAGGAGCTGTCGGCTCCCTTCTCACGGGAGCCACCTTACTTTCCAGCAAGCTCAGCGGGAGCGCCCCACACCCTGCAGGGGCGAGGCTGCTGCTTGCTGGTGGGCCTGGAGGGGTAGCCAGGAGGGGAGTGTGGGTTGTGTCAGGTGGCCAGTGGGGAGCCTGTGGAAAAAACGTGTGCTCACCCATTTCAGTGCCTTCCCTATCATTGCAATACCCGGGGGATTGCCATCGAAGTCCGGGGCTCTGCTCCTCTCGACCGGGCAGGGCTCTCTGGTTCACCGTGTCCATAGCTCCATCGTTCCTACCTTGACCTTTCTTTTCTCACCCCCACTGGTCCCATTGTTCTTCTTAGAGCAGAGTTAGGGGGAAATTCTTGTACCCACATCACAGTAAGAGTGAGGCATTAAAGAAACCCTTTCTCCTTGGTGTCGCCTTCCTGACTTCTGGGGTGGGGTCTTTGGTGACCTTGAGGAGGAGGGCCTGGGACCTCAGACTGGGACTCAGATTAACTGTGCCCTGCCAGCTGCAAGGGAGGTTTTCGCTCACCTGCACCTCAGTTTCTGTAAAGCAATGGTGCGGGGAGGGTAGGGATCAAGTGAGGGGGTCCCCACAAAGCCATCTCGGGCTGTGATCCCCACAGCCCTCCCTGGGTGCTCTTTGGAGTTGGGATGATGGATATAACTGGCGTACAATGAAGCTTCGGGGCTGTGAAGCAGCCTGATGGACGTTCACACTCATGCACACCTTGTGTGGGAGGC
>RCUC01144960.1:0-40165 GCA_003697995.1 Taxidea taxus jeffersonii
TAGTAGTTAAAACTATGATTAAAAAATTTTCCACCCCCTGCAAAGATGAAAAATAGTAATATCGAGTATCATGGGAATGACAAAAGAGGTACTTTTGGATATTCTAGAAATATGCATTGCTGTAGCCTTTTGTGGAGAGTACCTTTGCTAAACATAGGAGTCTGAAAATCCTTTGAACAACAATTCCATGTATAGAAATTTATCCTCAGTGAAACTTCTAGATATACAAAGATAAGATAAACTTCTAAATGCACAAAGAAGTATGTACTGTATTCACGTCGTTGTTGCTTATCATAGCGAAAAGAAAAAAAAACACATGAAAATTCAAAAAAACCTAATTGTTCTTTTCTAATTGGAAACAACCTGATTGTTCACCAGTAAGGGGTTGATGAGCTAAACTTTTCTTAATCTATATAGAAGAATATAGAAACTTTTCTCAATCATTTCCTAGAGATGCCATGACAAATTACCACATATTTGGTGGCTTCAAATGACAGAAATTTATTCTTCCACACTTCTGGAGGCCAGAAGTCTGAAATCAAAGTTCCAGCAGAGTTGTGAACCTTCTGAAGGTTCTAGGGGAGAATCTTCCCTTGTCTCTTTGAACTCCTGGTGGCTCCTGGCATTCCTTGTTTTTTGCCGGCGTAGCTCCAATTTTTGCTTTGTCTTGCCATGGCCTCCTTTCTTGTGTCTGTGTGTGTTCTCTCTGTTTCTTTTACCATATGCTAGTGATTGGATAAGGTCAGCCCTTAATCCAGAATGATTTCATCTCAAAATCTTTAACTAATTACATCTGCAAGGACCCTATTTCCAAATAAGGTCATATTCTGATGTTCCAGGTGGACCTGAATTTTGGAGTGATACTATTCCATCCATAACAAATATTTATATAAAGCTACTTAATATGATGAAATGCATAAATACACATTTGGTCATATATATAATGTCTTGTAGGAGCAGACACTGGTTCTCACTGATAGTTTGGGAAAATTCTGTTTTAACAAGGCTATCGTCATTAAGCTCTTTCTTGCAAATTATCAAGATTGTGTTGTGTTATATGTTGAATTGAGTCCCCAAAAAGATACGTCCTAATTCCTAGTACCTCAGTATGGACCTTATTTGGAGTCACTACAGATAAAATTAGTTAAGATGAGGTCATATTGGGGGTAGGGTAGCTTCTTAATCTACTATGACTAGTGGCCTTATAAGAAAAAGAGACGTGGAAACAGGAGGGAGAACACCATGTGACAGCAAGGCAGATATTAAGGGGTTGTAGCTATAGGCCAAAGAATGCCAAAGATTGCCAATAAACCACCAAGAGGCCAGAAAGAAGCAAGGAAGGATTCTCCTCTATGGGTTTCAGAGGAACATGGATGGCATTGCCTATACCTTGATTTTGGACTTCCAGCCTCTAGACCATGAAATAATAAACTGTTGTTTTAAGCATCTAGTCTGTGGTATTTTGTTAATATAGGTAGTTAAAAAAAAAAGTCAAAAACCTCTAAGTTAGGAAACAGGATATCTGAATTCTGAAAGCATCCAACATTACCAAGTTTTTTGAAACCATGACTGCTTTTATCAATGTGCACTTTTTCTTTGATCCATGAGGTAATTTCAGCCCAGAAGTACTGTGGTTTTAAACTGAAGTTTGCCTAAAGATACAGTAGAATGTCTTGGGACTCCATAACCAAAATAGCAATTTTGGGGAGGACTAAGATTTTCCTAGGTTGTGCCCAGTGCCAACTGGAATCTTTCCTGATCTGAAATTGCGGTAACTTGATCAAGAAAACTAAACCTTACACTAAGAGCAAGCCACAGCTTGTGGCCAAATAGAATTAGTCTCACTCTATGCCTAGAAAGGGCTCAATTATCCGTATAGGTGAGATTTAAAGATCAATCCTTCTCTGTCACACTCTATCTCTCTTATAATCTCTTCTACCATTTTTTCCCATTTCATTAAAATTAGTGCTTTTACATAGTTGTTAGTTGATCAACTAGTAGTTTTCTAAAATGTCCAGAAAACCAGGATACAGATGTTTTGAAATGTAGGGATTTTCCATGGCTATCTTGGAGAGAAAAAGGAAATCAGGCAGAACAATAGGTAGCGATATGGGCTTGAAATAAAAGGTGGCAGGGATTTCTAGTTCAAGCAACATGGTAGGCTAAGGTATCAACCATTTTCTTCCTCTATTACAGATTCATTATGCAAATATGTAGCACAAAAAAAGTTAAAAGTGTGACTAAGCTGGAAGGAGGGAAAGAGGGGAAGAGGAATCGTCTACAAGTGGGAACCAGTCAAAGCCAGCAAGCACTGTGTGATGATTCAGCAGCCTGGGTGATAACATAACTGGAAATGGACTGTGGAGGTTAAGTACTTAAACACTCAGTTGGGGAAAGGAAGCATGGACATGGCTAAAGACCTGAGCTCAGAGACTGGAAAACAGACCTCACCCCCAATACTGTTTTATAATCTGACTCCTCCAAGGGGCTCCTGTCCATGAAAGGGACTAGTAAAAAGGCAATTCACAGAAAGTGAAGACATGTGGCCAAGAAATATAAGAAAAACAATAAAAATCCTTAGCCTCTGTATCAGTGTAGGAAATGTAAGTGAAAATAATGAATTACTGTATCATTCTCATTGGAATGGAAAAAAGTTGGATATCTAACTACTATCTATCACTTTGGATGTGGGGAAATGGGGGTTCTTGCACACTCTAGGCAGGCATTTAAATTGATGCCGTCACTCTGGATTGCTGCTTTGTAGCATCCAGTGCCGCTGAAGATGAACATGCCCTGCAACACAGCCATTGCTTTCCTAGATCAATACTTGAAATGTACTCTCGCTCAGGTGCACAAGAAGATAGGTAAGAGGATATCCCTTGGGACACTGCTTATAATGGGCAAAATGGAAAACCTCTAAATCTCTAGCAATAAAGGAATAGATACATATATTGTAATATATTCATTTACATGTACTAACTAGTGTTTAAGTGGATGAATGTATAAATGTATTAACATGAATGAATCCAGAAAAAGGCAAGTTATTGGCAAACATGGTCAGATCATCCCATTTATGTAATTTTTAAAAATCCAGAGACTATTATATTGGTTTTGGAATTCAACATCTGTGGTAAAGTATTAAAATCTGAATTGAAAGCTCTGTATACCCTTCAGGATACTATAGTATGATAAGACAGGAAGTAGAATAGCATTAGAGTGGGGTGATGGATATGTTCTATGGTTATGTTTGCTTAGCTATATTTGCCACATTTTATTTATTTTTAAAAAGAAGAAGGATCAAATACATATGCTAAAATGATAGTATTTAACATTGGATGATGGGTATGTTGGTTCTCATTCAATATTTTCCAAGTTTTTCTGTCTGAAATGTACATAAAAGCTTTACATAGATATATTTTCTACTATTTTCAGACCATCGATAACCAGTGTTGTGGCTGGAGTTTGTATGATTGCAAGATGCCCTCAGCAGTAACCATCAGGAAACTTTGGGATAAAGAAGGTTTATTACCTACAAGTCATGGAAATATTACCTACAAGAAATTATTACCTACAAGTCATGGCACACCGGGGCCACACAGAGAGGTTGAGGGGGAGGGGAATGCAGGCCTGGGGTTCTGCTTTTATTGGGGTAGAGTCTGGGGTTTCACAGTGTCACTTTTCTTTTTTTTTTAAAGTAGGCTCCATGCCTGACATGGGGCTTGAACTCAACCCTGAGATCAAGAGTCACATGCTCTACTAACTGAGCCAAACCAGTGCCCCATTATTGGCAAATTTAAAATATAAGGGCAGGAATTTAAAGTGGGAAGAGAAAAAACAAATGGCCAAATGGTCAGTTAAGGAAATTAAAAAAAAATCTCTAAAATAAAGGAGCCTCAGGTGTGGGGAGGCAGCCTGGCTCTTTATCCAGTTGTGCCGTGGACAAGGTGTTTATTAGAGACAGCTGTCTTTGAAATGGATGCCTCTTTGAAGTGGATTCCCCGGGCAGTCAAAGCGTAAGTAAGGCACTTATAGTACAGAAAAGAAAAAAAAAAATAGAGCTTATACTACATATATATAAATATAACTAAATAAATAACATGTTGTATATAGCAAAAGCTGTGTGTGTGTGTGTGTGTGTGTGTGTGTGTGTGTGTGTGTGTGTGAAAAACAGGCAAACACAGGCAGGATAAACTTCTGGGTAGCATAAACATGGACTGATGATAAGAATAAGAAGCTGGTGTAAATGTGCAAACTTATCTGCGAATCTACATTCCCATATGATGATCTAGTACACTTTTCTGGTTTTAAAGCAATAAGCAGCCAGAGAGGTTAAGATATTTGCCCAAGGTTACCTGTACATGGTATTAATACTAGGATGCCCAGAGTAACTATCAGATGATACCATTTACTTCCCTATAGGAATTTTCCAGTTAGTATCAAGCTTGAGGCTCAAGTGATAATTAGCTTTTGGTAATTTACACAATGTAAAAATCAATTAGTCATTGCCCTATTTCTGTTCTTCAGGACAGCATAGAGTAGTACTTGTGAGCCATGTTATACCAAAAGGTAAGTTGTCTAAGAGTTTGGCTGGTCTGTGTATTAACTACCCAAACTTTTGGATTGAAAGACTCTCTTATCTTTCTTTGACACCCTAGATAAATGGGCGTGTGACTAGCAACATGGAATGTCTTCAGTATTGTCAAATACTTCATAGAACCACACAGATTCTGTGGAGAAGGGGTTGTATCTTTAGTAAAAGAATTATTTACTCTGGGAAAAGTACTGAACATGAAACATTAAATAAGTAACAAGAGATTGAGGCCATTTTTGTACCCATCCTCTTTGTCCTATCTTTGTAGTCACAAAGAATTTCCTAGACATGGAACACAGAGCTGGGGATTAGGAAGCAGATTCTTGCTATTCTGATAATTCCACTTGTATCAGTTATTTGCCATATCTCATTTCTTTGCCAGAAAAGTGGATTTTAATGCTAAATAATCCAGAGATACAGCATGAGAAGTTACTAATAAATACTTATTAAATGTAGTTACGATAAGTCTTCGGTGTTAATTGGTTGAGCATTTAAAAATGGTCAAAGATCTGCAACAGAGGAGCATTGGACATGGAGAAAGTAAAAGACATTTAATTGGGGCTGGCTTCAGCAGGGAGTTGGAATCCGTATCGACCTTACACAGGTGAGTGATTTGATAGCTACATGATATGCTTTGAAGGTTACACAGGCCTAAGGCAGGACTGGCTTGGGAGTCTGGTTTTCACCTGGTCAGACTCAGGTCCTGGGAGTAACTTAACACCTGATGTTGGGATCATCTGGAACCATCTTCCCTTACATGCCTGGCAATTGATGCTAGCTGTTGGCTGGGATCTCAGCTGGGGCTGGTTGACCAGAGTACATACAGTTGGCCTCTCTACATGGCTTGGGCCTCCTCACAGCACAGAGGTTTTAGGGGAGTTGGATTTTTTACATGATGGCTCAGGGCTCCCTAAGCAAGTTCCTTAAAAGAATGAGTGGGGCCTGCATGGCCTTTTCCGACTGAGTCTCAGGTCCTACAGCATCATTTTGCTGTCATCAACTGATGTTTTAAGTCCACTGATATTCAAGAGAAGGGGGTATTGAATGCCATTTGGATTCCTGTTTTGAGACTGACATAGGCTTTGTGAATTAAAGGCCACTGAACACAGAAAAGAGGACCACGAAAGGGAAATTGTGATCAGACTGCTGTGGAAAGTATGGCTCTAAGTAAGCTGTGGCTGCTGCTGCTTGCTTATCCATGTGTTGCTTTAGAGATTTTTCTGAGGTGAGGTTCTCATTCGTGTTTCAGGAAGCCCTTCTCAGTAACATTACATTAGCAGGGACAATAAGAACCCCTCACATCAGCCCATCAAGTGGTCTGTTACCTGCTAGAAGGGAGAAGCCAAAATGGGAATCCCCCACAAGCTTACTTGCTGGTCCTCACATCAGTGTACTTATTGTATGTTAGATGACTCCATTACAGATGTGTGAAAAGATTATTCACATGTCAAGTCCACTGTTTACTGCAATTTCAAGAAATCTCCTTCCTTACTATAGGTCTTCTCAATATAATATGTCCTCCAGGAGAACTACCTGTCTTTATACCTACCACAGAACCTCAAGGGTAGTTGGCTTCAGGATCCCTGTCTGACATAGATCCTATGTCCTCTCAGGTTCGTGAAACAAGGCATTTTGGGGACGACACCTACCTACCACCCAGTCAAGAACTTTCCCTCTAGGTCTCACGAAGCCTCATAAGTCTTGCCAAGACTCCACAGTGCTTCCAAACATTTTTTTTTTCCTATCATAGAACACAAGTAAATTTATATTTACATAGCATACTGTTGGAAATAGAACGGGGCTATTTTTGGTAGCAGCGACTGGCTTACGGAGTCCTCCCATCCCAGGCTCCATCTGGCTGTGCAAAAGGATTTCTTTTGTAATAAATATTTCCTGTACTTATAGCTCACTCTTGACATGCTGACTAGGGAAACTCTGCGTAGAGGAAATAACTCTGGACTAGGGCTCTGGAGATTGGGATTCCAACCCTGTTGTTATGACCACTGGTCGTGTGATCTTAGGCAAATCAGCTGTCCCATTATTTAGTACTTCTTCTGGTCTTACTTCCCTTTCTCCATTTACTCATTCTTCTCCATATGAAATAGTTTTTCATATTTTTCATTCATGATACTGACCTTAGTGTCCTTTTTATATCAACAAAGCAGATCATCTTTAAGAGATGGTCTCTTCTTGCCTACAAGATGCCTGTATATTCTGAGTGAGGATTTAGGTGATTTCTATTTCATCCATCCTGCAATTTCTACATAAAAATGCCATTTGGGAGACATTGTAGAAAGCTATTTAGAACAGTTTCATGGGTTGAAATGCAAACGTAAATAGAAAGATTGCAGCTGCTCAACTGGAACCCCAAATCCTACAGTCAATTCACGAATCCTTTCAGTGAGATGGTGCTCTGGGAAAGAAGCCTGAGAGAAACTTTCCTTTTGAGCAAACATGTGTGACCCGAACATGACATGATTCCACTTTGGTGATCTCTCTCCAAGCCCCATAGTTGAAAAAATACTTTTCTTCTGGGTGAGTAGAGATGAGAAATAAAAAAACCAAGTCTGAAGATGAAGTTCTTAGAGTAAAGGAATAAAAGGTAAGTTATGAGAAAGAATGATGTGACTGATTGTGGAGGTCAGTGTGGGGGTCATGGTGAGTATGGGGGTCATGGTTGGTGAGTGGAATGGTGGCAGAAATCAGAGGAATTCTCTTAATACAGCGTTCAAAGGAGAGCAAAAGCTTTCATTTTAGGGGGAAAAGAAAGTGAAGAAAACTTCCCTGACCAAAGGTGCTCAGTGTGATTTGCTGATTTATAGAAGAAAAGACTTTCTCCCAGTTTTAGAAAAGGATGTCTCAGAAAGAAACCAGGACACAGATGAAAGCAGAACACGGGCCTTGATGGTCTGTCTTGGCTGAGAGCAGTGTCTCTCTGCAGGGCCTTTTGTGATCTACCCTTGAAGGATTGCCACACGCTGGGTCTCCACTCAAGAGCTATGTCACTGGAGGCGACAGCACTGGGAATAGAGCCAGCTGCTGGCTGCTGTGGTTGGAGGAGTGAGGAAGACACAGAAAGAAGCAAAAGCCAGATGACACTGTACTGGGAAAAGGAACAAGATAAGCCCTAAGGATTGGAGGTGTAAAGCCCCAGGACTAATGATCCCCTTGGTTACCTTCACCGTAACCGAGACCGCCATGTTGATCTTGTCAATGTCAAAGGAAGCACAGACAAGACAAGATGATACGGGACCATCATTCGCACATTTGCTTGTTTATCACACAGACACTTATTTCATATAACTAGTAGGAAATACTGAGACGATCAAGGAAGATGCCAAGATAAAAAGACCGACTCCATTTTCAAGGAGCTCTCAGACCAGAGTGAAAAGGAAAGACTGTATTTCTAGCTATGGCTCATTTACCAAAAATAATTAATAAAGATTTTTCTCATCATTTCAGGCTCAGCCTTTTTCTCAGAATGATCTAGTGCTTTGTGTCCAAAAGCCATTTCCAAGTTTTAACAACTGTTAACAGTGGAAGAAAAGTGGGTGTAATAGTGGGTGTGGTAGCCCCCCGAAAAGAGACCCACACCCTCTGGAAACTGTGAATGTTACATTATTTGGAAAAAAGAGCATTTGCTGATGCCTTGATTTGGGCCAGGGAAACAGATTTGGGACTTTTCACCTCCAACACTGTCAGAATAAATTTCCATGTTGTAAGCCACAGAGTTTGTGGTTATTTGTTCAGTAACCACATGAAATTAATATAGTGGGGAATAACCTATAAAGATGTGAATATAGTCTTGTTGCTCTTAATTTTTTGATGACTACCATATTCTCAGTTACATTCAGAATATCTATTTATACTGTATCTCTCCCTAAACATTGTCCTTTTCCTCTCCTCTCTTTTCCTCCCTTCCCCAACCCTTTATTTTTCTCCCTGAATCTCATCGCCCCTTTCTCAACAACCACAGTTCACGTGTTTGAACATACATTAAAAAAATGAGGCTACGTTGGTACAGTGAAACAAAAGGCATTGTTGATTCATCTAAACCAAGACAAGTATTTATTTATATTATTATGGGCTTCAAAGTCCTGCTCTGAAGCATAGATTTATTCAAGTACTCAGGGTTGGGAACAAAGTGTTGAAAACTATAGCAAAATGGTGACTTGATCTTATTTACAATATCTTTGCCATATCTTCCACTTTTGAATTTGGACATTTGTCGGAATTGGAGACAAATCCTAACAAATAACAAAGAATGATATGTGATACAAATAAAGGAAGGCTGATGTGTTAGTGACAGCCCTTGCTTGGAGACTTGCTTAGAAAACAGCCACATGTAACAACTGTGTTGATATCACCGGCCAGTTTCTTTAAACTCAATTATTCTCCTAACAAGACACAATTTAAATTGTTATCCACAAAGGTAAAAACCGTAGTGTTATCTGTTGGTCGTCACAGCAACAGCAGTGGATGGAGTTGGTTGAACCATCACTAAGCACTTCCAGAAAAGTTCAGCAGCAATTGTATGCAGATTATTGGAACAGATGTTGGCTTCTGCGTTACAAGCTAATGATGCCAACAGTTGGAATCTCTTCAGGTTCTTCATGGTCACTCAAATCATCCTTTGCCAACCAAGCTGCTTAGTGCCAGAAACAATACTAGTCTGATTTTGGCAGGCTAAGCTGAGTGGTTAATCAAGGATAGCATACTCACTTAGCCTGGAGGAAAAGGGAAGAAGTCAAATATCTTACTCTCTCGTCCCTGAGCCAACCAAAATAGAGCAAGGATTCGGGTTCTGAAGAGAGCGTTCTATTGTTGTCATTGTGGCTTCGGAGAGAATGCTGCAGTGAGGATTGTGGAGTTATCTAGCACCAGGGAAATGAGGCCTGTAACTGAAATCAGTAGAGTCAGAATATGAGAAAAGGTACTGATTCCCTTCATGTTGCCTGAATCATGGATGAAGCTCTCCGCAAGGAATCCTGCCATTCTTTGTCGAAAGTATAGCACACCCTTACTTGTGCTATACTTGTGGCCACATAAAGCCCACATCTTTTACAAGAGTCCCTTTATGGAATTATCCTCAATTGCCCAGTTGAGAATCTGTTTCCTCCTAGACCCTGATCAGTTCATGCTGAGAATGTTCACCAGACAACATGACCTTCTTTTTATTTTTTCACATTTCTGTGAGGCTTTTCCTTGGCATGTAGTTTATATTTAAATTCCAGGATGTATTGCCCTAAGGCATAAAAACTCTCCTACATCAATCACCACCATACAACCTTTCAAGTTAGCAAATCAACAGTAACGTGACCCTATCATATAATCCATAAATCCCATTCAATTTTTACTAAACATCATACTGACGTACTTTTCCTTCCTGGGTCAGGATCCAATTCAGAAATACACATTGCATTTAGTTGCTAGGTGTCCTCAGTCTCCAGCAGTGGGAAATAGTTCCTCACTTCCCCTGTCTCCCCTTCCCTTGATAGTCTCAAAGAGTACAGGGCTGTCATTATGGAGGATGGCTCTTAACCTGAGTCTTACTGATGTTTCTCATGACTGGACTCTCAATCCAAGAGTGTATGCCTGCATTCTTTGCAAGAATACTAAAAAAAGGAAAGAAAAGAACCACACACACAAGGAAAAACAAATGTTCTCATTCTTCAAGTATCACATCAGGGTGCCCACAGTTTCAGCAAATTTCCACCACTGGTTACCTGGTCAGTTTGGTGTTTGCCAAATTTCATCAATGTGAAGTCATCATTTTTCCTCTGAATTTGATTTGTAATTTATGTCAAGTTATTCTGACACTACCTAACATGCTGTCTTCATCAAATCTCATCAATTTTAGGACTTATTGATAGTTTCCATCTTTATTAACTAACACTCTAAAAGTTGCCCCAAACTGATGATTTGTTTGTATTATTTTTTATTTATTTTTCTTTTATTATTTATTTATTTAATTTTATTTTTTATTTATTAGAAATAAGAAAATATATGTATGTATTATGTATGCATGTATGTATGTATTTCAGTATGGAATAACAGGTTCCTATTTAATGCTGTAACTTGTAATTCTATATACTTCTTATTTATTTTGATGTTCAAATTATATAAGTTTTGGCCAGCAAGAGATCTTTCAAGCTGACTCCTTTCAAAATATTTTTATTTTATTGCATAAAAAATGCCCCAACTTCATTTTTCCTTTTTTTCCCTGTTTGTCTCTTGAGTAATCCATGTCTCCAGGAAGCCCAGGTTCCATTCAGTGGAGAACAGGAGAGAGAAAGAGACATTAAGTATAGGCTGCCATGACTATTTTTAAATCTATGTGAATATTTTAAAAACCCAATTGAGTACAAGCAGATACTTTCAATTCTAATTCAACCCCTCAGGATGGTTTAATAGCGTTAAAAGATTTTAACAGTAAAATTAGAAGTCTCATACAGATATAAGATGAACAGTTCCCAAATATTTTATTTAACTCAAATTAATGAGTGAATAGTATGATACTGCAATTGGCTAAAAAGAGAAGTCAAAGAGCCACACATGTATATAGGCAGATAAGGAATGCTTAAACATAAAGGGAGATACAAAGCTGGCTTTTTCCATGGGTGGTCATGGGGGAAAGGTCGGTTGTTTCCATATGACAAAATTCCTTTACATGTTTACAAGCAAGAAAATCTGCCCTGATACCTGTTATCTACAGCTTATAGAGCTGTAAAGTAGCTTAAAGACTAAGAAAGGCACAAAGACCCCTTAGAAACTGAATACTCCAGAAGGGTGTACTTAGTGCTAGTTTTCCTCCAAAAATATTCATTGTATTTTTTTGTCCATTTCAATGTCTTTCACAATTTTTTTCTACACTGGTCTTCCCTCTTCTTTGTTTATCCTTTCTGAATGGTGAGAAAACTGGCTCTTCTTGTATGTACTTCTTTATTCTATAAATTACCTTATTTACTCAAGCAAACAACTCTTTCTCCAACCACTACTGTTGCCTCCTCCACCTTTTCCTTCATCCATGCTGCCCAGCCCCCCATCTCCTGATTCTTAGATCACCTGCCATGTCCATGCTAATTGCTCTCTTGAGTACCCCACCTCATTCACCAGTCCACTTCTTCAGACACTGAGAACTCTGTGTACCACACTCTCTCCCTCTCTTCCTTATACTCCAGCGTTTTCTGGCTTGGATGTGGGGGGCAAGAAAGGGGAAGAGAAGGTGGGAAGGAAAAGGATGACAGTAAGGGAAGACTTAGAGTTGTTTGGATTACTCTTAAATTAAATCTACAAAGATTAAATTTGGTGAAAGTGGTGGGCCTGTTTGGAAACAACTCAGATATAATGGGCTTTCAGAGGATACATGCTCATATTCTTGATATTCAGGTTTACTTTTCCTTATAAAAAAATTGTAAAGAAGTAAAATATTTTTAGATGGGTATAGATTTTGAGAATTTCAGTCCAATCCCTCCTTGTTTATTTCTGAGGTCTGCTTTCTTCTCATTTATATGAAGCAAATATAATTAAAATTTAAATATAAAATAGTGCTATTATTTTTGCTATAAAACATTAAGTAAGCACAAATGTCTTAATAACAAAAACATCGAAATAATCATCCTTCCAGCAAAGTAATTTAAAATAAATTATAGCCAATGAGCTATAATTGATACTTCTAGTATTTGATACAAAATATGAATTAGAATGTAAAAAGAAAGAGGGAAATGTTTTGTTAATGCAAACTATGTGTGTGCATGTGTATATGTGTATAAAATGAGAATTCCTATCAAAGAAATAAGGCCACAAAATTCTTCCAGTCTTAGAAATAATATTCTTAAAATAGTTTTAATAAACTACATGAAATTTGTGATCAAGAAGGACTAAATATTTTTTAAAGTTTTTCATTTTAATTCCAGTATACTTAGTACACACTGTTATAATAGTTTCATATTATATATAATATGGAATATGATATATTTATAATATAATATATAGTCATATAATATAACTGTTATTAATAGTTATAATAGTGTACAATATAGTCATTCAACAATTTTTTTTAAGAGTTTATTTATTTATTTGTTAGAGAGAGAGAGAGCGCACGAACACAGGCAGACAGAGAGGCAGGCAGAGGCAGAGGGAGAAGCAGGCTCCCTGCCGAGCAAGGAGCCTGATGCAGGACTCAATCCCAGGACGCTGGGATCATGACCTGACCCGAAGGCAGCCGCTTAACCAACTGAGCCACCCAGGCATCCCTAGTCATTCAACAATTCTATATATTACTCAGTGCTCATCATTAGAAGTGTAGTCTTTAATCCCCATCACCTATTTAACTCATCAGTTCCCACCTCTTATCTGGTGACCATCTGTCTGTTCTATATAGCTAAGAATCTGTTTTTTGGTTTCTCTCTCTCTTTTTTCTCCTTTGTTTTATTTCTTAAATACCACAGATGAGTGAAATCATATGATATTTGTCTTTCTCTGACTGGTGTAATTTGACTATTGTAAACAATGCTACAATAAACATAGAGGGCATATAACCTCTCAAATTAGTGTTTTTGTATTCTTTGGGTAAATACCCAGTAGTGCAATTACTGGGTCATAGGGTAGATGTATTTTTAAGTTTTTGAGGAAACTCTATACTATCTTGCACAGTGGCTATACTGGTTTGCATTTCCACAAATAGTGCAGGAATGTTCCTTTTTCTCCACATCCTTGCCAGTACCTGTTGTTTCTTGTGTATTGATTTTAGCCGTTCTGACAGGTGTGACATAATATCATTGTAGTTTTGATTTTCATTTCCCTGAGGATGAGTGATATTGAGCATATTTTCATGTGTTTTTTGGCCATCTTTGGAGAAATATCTGTTCAAGTCTTCTGCCTGGATCATTTGGGTTTTTTTTTTTTTTGGCGTTGAATTGTGTAAGTTCTTTATATATTTTGGATACTAACCCTTTATCAGATATATCATTTGTAAATGTCTTCTCCCATTCAGTAGGTCATCTTTTAGTTTTGTTGATTGCTTCCTTCACTGTGAAGAAGCTTTTTATTTTGATGTAGTCCCAATAGTTTTATTTTTTATTTTGGCTTTTATTTCCCTTGCCTCAGGAGGCATATCTAGAAAATATTGCTATGGTTGATGTCAAAGAAGTTGCTGCCTGTGTTCTCTTCCAGGATTTTACAGTTTCAGGTCTTACATTTAGGTCTTTAATCCATTTTGAGTTTATTTTTGGGTATCGTAAAAGAAAATGTTCCAGTTTCATTCTTTTGGTTGTAGCTCTCCAGTTTTCCCAACACTATTTATTGAAGAGACTTTTTCCCATTATATATTCTTGCCTCTTTTGTCAAAGATTAATTGGTCATATAATCATGGGTTTGTTTCTGGACTTTCTGTCCTGGCTTATTGATTTATGTGTCTATTTTTGTTCCAGTATCGTACTGTTTTGATTACTACAGCTTTGTAATGTAACTTGAAATCTGGATTTGTAATGCCTCCAGTTTTGTTTTTCCTTTTCAAGATTGCTTTGGCTATTTGGGGTTTTTGTGGTTTCATCTAAACTTTAGGATTATTTGTTTTAGTTCCATGAAAAATGCTTTCAGTATTTTGATAAGGTAGTGTGAATATTTAAACATTTGTTCTTCCAATCCATGAGTATGGAATATCTTTCCATTTGTGTCATCTTCAGTTTCTTTCATCACTGTTTTAGTGTACAGAGTACAGGTCTTTTACCTCCTTGGTTAAGTTTATTCCTAGGTATTTTATTATTTTTGGTTAAATTATAAATGAAATTGCTTTCATAATTTCTCTTTCTCTTGCTTCATTATTCGTGTATAGACATGCAACAGATTTCTTTTTTTTTTTTTAAGATTTTATTTATTTGACAGATAGAAATCATAAGTATGCAGAGAGGCAGGCACATAGAGAAAGGGAGGCAAAGGGAGAGAAAGGGAATGCGGGGCTCGATCCCAGGACCCTGGGATCATGACCTGAGCCGAAGGCAGAGGCTTTAACCCACTGAGCCACCCAGGCACCCTGACATGCAACAGATTTTTATACATAGATTTTGTATCCTGTGACCTTACTGAATTCATTTATCAGTTCTAGTAGTTGTTTGGTGGTGTCTTTAAGGTTTCCTATATAGTCAATTTTGGGAGGTTATATGTTTCTAATAATTTATCTATTTTTTTCTAGGTTATCCAATTTGTTGACATTTTAAAAATAATATTCTTTTATAATCCTTTGAATTTCTGTGGTGTCAGTTGTTATTTCTCCTCTTTCATTTCTGATTTTGTTTATTGGAGTCCTTTTTTTTTTTTTTTTTTGGTGACTCTGGCTAAAGGCTTATCAATTTTGTTGACCTTTTCAAAGAACCAGCTCCTGATTTCATTGATCTGTTCTATTGCTTTAGTTTCTATCTTATTTCCGCTCTTTATTATTTCCTTCCTTCTAGTAGTTTTGTATTTTTTTCTTTTTCTAGCTCCTTTCAGTGTAAGATTAGGTTAGTTTTTTTGAAAAATTTCTTGCTTCTTGGGATAGGCCTGTATTGCTGTGAACTTGCTTCTTTGAATGCTTTTGCTGCAATATGTGATCTACTCTTGAAAATGTTCCGTGTCCACTTGAAATGAGTTTGTATTCTGCTGTTTCATGATGAAGTTTTCTGAACCTATCTGTTAAATCCATCTGGCCCAATGTGTCATTCAAAGCCACTGTTTCCTTGTTGATTTTCTGTTTGGAAGATCTGTCCCTTGATGTAAGTGGGCGTTAAAGTCCCTACTATTTATTATTGTATTACTGACATTAATTTCCTTTACATTTGATGTTAACTGTTTCAAGTATTTGTGTGCTCCTGGGTTTGGTGAATAAATATTTACAATTGTTAAATCTTCTTGTTGGAAAATTCCCTGAATGATTACAGAGTGTCCTTTTTCTCTTGTTACAGTCTTTGTTTCACATCCATTTGCATGATAAATGCTTCTCCATCCCTTTACTTTCAATCTACATGTGTCTTTGTCTTTAGGTCTGAAATGTGTCTCTTGTAAGCAATCTGTACAGAAGGATTTTGTTTTTTAATCCATACCGTCATGTCTTTTGATTGGGATGTTTAGTCCATTTACAGCAAAGTCATTATTAATAGGTATGCACTTATTGCCGTCTTGTTTATTGTTTTGTATTTTTTAAAAGATGGATTTATTTATTTACTTATTCGAGAGAGAGAGAGAGAGAGACAGAGAGAGAGAGAGAGAGCGCGCATGAGCAGGGGGAAGGAGCAGAGAAGCAGACTTCCAGCTGAGCAGGGAGGCTGTTGTGGGGCTCCATCCAGGATCCTGAGATGACCTGAGCCAAAGGCAAATGCCCAACTGACTGAGCTACCCAGGTGCCTCTGTAGTTCTAGTCTATTCCTTCCTTTCCTTGCTCTTTTCTCTCATGATAATTTGGTTTTCTTTAGTGATATACTTGGATTCCCTTCTCTCTCTCTCTCTCTCTCTCTCTTTGTGGCATATTTATTACTGGTTTTTTGATTTGTGGTTACTCTTCAGTTTTCATATAAGCATTTTCTTTATATAGCAGTCTATATTAAGTTGATGGTCACTTAAGTTCGAACTCATTCTTTACTCCTGTCCTCCCCATGTTTTGGTATATGGTGTCATACTTTGTATTCTTTTATTTTGTGAGGTCCTTGACAATTTTTACAGATATACTTTTCTTTCTGCTTTTCTGCTTCCTATTTTTTCTTACTCTTCTTTATAGTCTTTCATTTCTGCTCAAAGAGCCTACTTCAGCATTTCTTGTAGGGCTGAGTTAGTGGTCATGATTTTTTTTAACGTTTGTTTGGAAAAATCCTGCTGAACTAAGCTTCCAGTGCCTGTTAAGAGTGTTTCACATTTCCTACATGTTTTGCAGTAGGGAACAAAAGTTTGTGAACCACTGTTTTCAACAAACCTTCATATGTGAAAATCTAAATTTAAACTATAGACTACAGATTTAGACTGTAGACAACTTATAGGTATTTTGTGTTTTCTTAAGTCTTCAATGGCCATGTAGACCCAAAAAACCTCTTAAATCTCTTTATTCAGCCAGAAGTTTGCTCCTAAATGCATTTCTAGACATTACCACCTGGATGTGCCAAATATGCTCAGATTCAAGGACTCATTGGTTTCCTGTCCTTTTTAGTATTTTCAGATCTAGGGCTTGGCATTTTTGTTTATATTACCTCACATCTGGAAAGCTGGGAGTCATTTTTTACATTTGTTCCTCTCCCCATACCATCAGATACTAAGTGTTGCACATTTCCTACTCACCACTCTTTTCTTCCCCTACCAATTCTGCCCTGTATCAGATCCTCATCACTCCTCCCCCGGATAGTCTCTCAGGTCCTCTAAAGTCCCCCTGCCAACAGTCTCACACTCTCTAATCCATGTCCTTGGTTACCTTTCTAGACTCAAGTCCCATCATTATTCATTTTCCAATACTGGAAAAGTTGCCTTTCACTAAATATACCAAGTTGGCTTTGAGCACTCTCTCTTTATATTTGTTTGTTTTCACCTTCCTGGAGAATTGGTTTGTGGCATAGTTTCAGATTTACCTTTATCTGTGAATCTTTACCACTGACTTCCACAGACTGAAGCTCTCCTTTCATTTACCCCATGTGCACTTCCATTATATTGTCATTGTATTGTATTTTCTTCTTCCTAAGTTCCTCAGAGTATGAATTGTGTCTGTTCCTTGTTCAGTCTCTACTACATTGCACAGTGCCTGGTACATAGTAATGCTCCATAAATATCTGGCTAATGAATGAATGAATCTCCTTAATTAAAACTCTTGACAAAGGCAATTAAAATATAATCTACCTTACAATAAAATTTAACTTACAAACTTCAGAGTTACAAATATATTGAATCTCCTACTGGCTTCACTTATAATCAGTCAGTATATTTTGAGAATGTAATTATCTGATTTCAATATATTGACCTTTTGTGAAGAATAGAGTTAAAAACCGTAGTAGATTATTACATAGGTGCAGGAAATTATAGACATCAACACATGTATTATCTTTACTGTCTACTTTGTGTCTTCTCTCCCTTACAATCAGGAAAATGCTCCCTATATCATATTTATTCTCTTTTGTAAGACCCTTTGTGTGGCTGCTCTGATGTGTAATTTGCTCATGCAAAAAGGAAAATCACTGCTGCAGAAAAATGTAGCCTGTTCTTACCTTTGGGGGAAAATATTGTTATATAACTGATCCCAAACTTTGAAGAAATTTTTTTTAAAGATTTTTTTTCAATTATTTGAAAGAGGGAGAGAGATCATGAGCAGGGAGGGGGCAGAAGGAGAAGCAGACTCCCTGCTGATCAGGGAGCCCAACGTGGGGCTCAATCCCAAGACCCTGAGATCATGACCTGAACTGAAGGCAGATGCTTGACAGAACCATCCAGGCACCCCTTGAAGAACTTTTCTATCTTAAGACATATTTTCTCTATGCTATTGTGACTAAAGTTGATAGAAGATTTCTAGCCTTTTATTAATGTTCATTGAACACATAGTACTTACCCAATATTGCTCTAGATGATAGGATTACAAAAATGATTAAAACAGAATTCCTGTCCTCTTGGGGATAATAGTTAATAAAAAACTCAGGCCACTAAAGACACAATTGCAATAATGCTAAGTATCATAGTAGGTAACCTGAATAAAGCTGAACTACCACATGGCCCATTTCAGCAGGGTGATGTACCACAGGGGATGGCATACGTGAATAACTCAATCTAAAAACTGAAAACCCATTTGTTATTTTTGTATGTTTTCTTGAAAAATGCCAAGAGTGATTATCACATGAAGCACTGCAAAATATCCTAAAAATCTGCTACATCTAAATACCTCCCAAAGTCAGTCATCACAGTAATGTTGCTGCTCTCGACCTTCACTTCACCTCACACCCAGCTCTTGGTTTGTTTGCTTCACCCCCACCTTCCTCTTTCATTGTCTCTCTCTCCCCCCAAACTGTCTCTGAATATTCAAACCACTTTGTCTTCTCTATTTCTTTCTCTTTTTCATCCTTCTTTTCCAAATTCATTATTTTCTCCCAAGAATGGATTTTAACTGTCTTAAGTAATCTGTTTTTCTGTTTTTGTTTTTTACTATGTCACTTAATACCTGACTATAGTCCTGACAGACATAAGGAACAATATAATAAAGAGCTCAGACACCAAGCAAGGGTTGGGAAGGGAAGGAGGCTGTGACCATTCACACACTAACATTTTTTCTTTCTGTCACAAAAGGAAATTCTGACAGCCCATTATACCTTCTTTACAGAGGTGGGATTCTAGGAATAAATTAACACATTCCAGCTTACACAAAATAAAATGGAACCATGATTCATAAGCTCCCTATGCCTAGACACTTAAAATTATAAAACACATTTTACTGCTAAATGGATATTAAGAAACAAAAATAGGGAGCTTCCAATAATTTTTTTGAACGATTTACCTTGGGAAATTCTGAAATGAGAACTTTTGGCCCTGGACTGAAAAATGGCTGTCAGCTTTGGAAATGTACTAAATGGGGTCTATCCAAACAGCAAAAGAATCATATGCACACTATATGAATATAGTAATTCTCTTTTACATTTATATTGATAAATCAGTCAAATGCAAGAATGAGCCAAAACAGTCCACAATGTTGAATACAGCCAATGTGAGCAGAGATTAACTAATAATGCTGGGGAAATTATTATTTTACCAGGAAATCTATTCTTTCCCTCTATTTTTTTTTGGAGATGTAGTGTAAGAAATTTGGCTGAAGAGCAATTTTGAGAAACAAAAGATTTCAGACAAATTTTAAGGACGTTAGAAGAGTGCTAGGGGGAAAAAATGCCTGCAGGAGTCACAATTGAAAAAAAAATGTATTTATTCTGGGGATGGTTATTTAAATGGAAGTTTTCATTTACTTTGAAGCTTTAACTATTATTAAATATTTAAAAATCTGTCTTGATTATTCATACCGATGGAGTATGTATCTTTAATTTCCCCCACAAGACGTTTGCCCAGTCTCTCTCACATCCTTAACAATATTATTTCTTGGTTCAATTCTCCCCTCCCCTCCCAAACAAGGACCTTCACAGTGCATGTACCTATGGGCTACTCACTAAATATGTGCCATTGATCTAAAGTCTGACTTAGTTTTGTTTTCCTGTTAATAAATATATGCCATGAAATGGATGGAGAGGGGAAAAAGCAATAAAATTCTCAGGTAATAAATAGACTTCATATTAGGCACTAAATATTGAGAAATGTTTATAATTAAACAGAGTTGCTTCTAAATATCTAGATACTTAGTTGACTTTTATTTATAACATCCAGAATTGCTAAACACAGGCTAACACAACTCTGTGTTATCATCTTTTCATTCTAAGAAACTTAATCTTTTGGGACACCTGGGTGGCTCAATCGGTTAAGCATCTGACTCTTGATTTCAGCTCAGGTCATAATCTCAGGGTCATGGGATTGAGCCCCACATTGGGACTCTGCAATCAACACAGTCTGTCCCACTCCCTCTTCTCCTCTCCCCCCATCCTCTCTCTAAAATAAAAATAAAAAATAAAAAAAGGCTCAATCTTCATTTCTCTTTCCCTTTTTCTTTCTTTTTAAAAAAATATATTTTTAATTTTTTATAAACATATAATTTATTATTAGACCCAGGGATACAGGTCTGTGAATCACCAGGTTTATACACTTCACAGCACTCACCATAGCACATACCCTCCCCAATGTCCATAACCCCACCATCCTCTCCCTCCCTGCCTCCCCCCAGCAACCCTCAGTTTTTTTTGTGTGTGTGTGAGATTAAGAGTCTCTTATGGTTTGTCTCCCTCCCTATCCCATCTTGTGTCATTTATTCTTTCCCTACCCCCCAAACCCCCCACGTTGCATCTCCACTTCCTCATATCAGGGAAATCATTTGATAGTTGTCTTTCTCCGATTGACTTATTTCGCTAAGCATAATACGCTCTAGTTCCATCCATGTTGTCGCAAATGGTAAGATTTCATTTCTTTTGATGGCTGCATAGTATTCCATTGTATATATATATACCACCTCTTCTTTATCCATTCATCTGTTGAAGGACATCTAGGTTCTTTCCATAACTTGGCTATTGTGGACATTGCTGCTATAAACATTCGGGTACACGTGCCCCTTTGGATCACTACATTTGTATCTTTAGGGTAAATACCCAGTAGTGCAATTGCTGGGTCATAAGGTAGCTCTATTTTCAGTTTTTTGAGGAACTTCCATGCTGTTTTCCAGAGTGGTTGCACCAGCTTGCATTCCCACCAACAGTGTAGGAGGGTTCCCCTTTCTCCACATCCTCGCCAGCATCTGTCATTTCCTGACTTGTTCATTTTAGCCATTCTGACTGGTGTGAGGTGGTATCTCATTGTGGTTTTGATTTGTATTTCCCTGATGCCCAGTGATGTGGAGCGTTTTTTCATGTGTCTGTTGGCCATCTGGATGTCTTCTTTGCAGAAATGTCTGTTCATGTCCTCTGCCCATTTCTTGATTGGATTATTTGTTCTTTGGGTGTTGAGTTTGCTAAACTCTTTATAGATTTTGGATACTAGCCCTTTATCTGATATGTCGTTTGCAAATATCTTCTCCCATTCTGTCAGTTATCTTTTGTTTTTGTTAACTGTTTCCTTTGCTGTGCAAAAGCTTTTGATCTTGATGAAATCAATAGTTCATTTTTGCCCTTGCTTCCCTTGTCTTTGGCAATGTTCCTAGGAAGAAGTTGCTGTGGTTGAGGTAGAAGAGGTTTCTGCCTGTGTTCTCCTCAAGGATTTGGATGGATTCTTTTCTCATATTGAGGTCCTTCATCCATTTTGAGTCTATTTTTGTGTGTGGTGTAAGGAAATGGTCCAATTTCACTTTTCTGCATGTGGCTGTCCAATTTTCCCAACACCATTTGTTGAAGAGGCTGTCTTTTTTCCATTGGACATTCTTTCCTGCTTTGTCAAAGTTTAGTTGACCATAGAATTGAGGGTCTATTTCTGGGCTCTCTATTCTGTGCCATTGATCTATGTGTCTGTTTCTGTGCCAGTACCATACTGTCTTGATGATGACAGCTTTGTAATAGAGCTTGGAGTCTGGAATTGTGATGCCACCAACCTTGGCTTTCTTTTTCAATATTCCTTTGGCTATTCGAAGTCTTTTCTGGTTCCATATAAATTTTAGGATTATTTGTTCCATTTCTTTGAAAAAATTGGATGGGATTTTGATAGACATTGCATTAAATGTATAGATAGCTTTAGGTAGTATAGACATTTTCACAATATTTATTCTTCCAATCCATGAGCATGGAACATTTTTCCATTTCTTTGCATCTTTCTCAATTTCTTTCATGAGTACTTTATAGTTTTCTGAGTATAGATTCTTTGCCTCTTTGGTTAGGTTTATTCCTAGGTATCTTATGATTTGGGTGCAATTGTAAATGAGATTGACTCCTTAATTTCTCTTTCTTCTGTCTTGTTGTTGGTGTAAAGAAATGCAACTGATTTCTGTGCGTTGATTTTATATCCTGACACTTTACACTTCACTGAATTCCTGTACAAGTTCTAGCAGTTTTGGAGTGGAGTCTTTGGGCTTTTCCACATATAGTGTCATATCATCTGCAAAGAGTGATAGTTTGACTTCTTCTTTGCTGATTTGGATGCCTTTAATTTCCTTTTGTTGTCTGATTGCTGAGGCTAGGACTTCTAGTACTATGTTGAATTGCAGTGGTGATAATGGACATCCCTGCTGTGTTCCTGCCCTTTTTCTTTCTTTAACATAAACTGGCTATGTAGAGGATGAGGGTAATAACAGAATCTACCTTTAGGTGTTTTTGAGAAATTAAATGATATAACACTATACCAGGGCCTTAGCATGCGGCCACATATGTCAGTTTATCTTGCCATGGGTTGTGTGTTTCTGCTGAGCACTTGATTTTGCCAGAGACTAGCCAAGATGTCTTAACAAGAATCATCTCTTTTTATTTATCATTTTCATTTTGAAGGTAGGGCCAGTGGTCACAGAACTAGTAAATGGTAATGACAGTATTTGACCTTCAGTAGTCTTGTTCTAGTTTCCCAATTCTCAGCCATAATATTTCTCAACTTAGACATAATGCTTCTCAGTGACTTGCTCTTTTTTTCCCTTCCATGGATAGCAAACTTATTTCTGCCATGTTTTTCAACAGAATTTCCAGATAGAACAACAGCTTTCTTAATTAACAAGTACAGAAATAAATTACTATTTTTTTCCTTCATTGTTGCAATAAAAAATCTTGATCTGATGGAAAACTTCACAAAATTATGAATGTTTTCAATGGAAAAATCAGAATCCCTTTGATTTTATTAATATACAGGTCTCAAACTTCAGTACCTATTCCCAGTGATTGAGAAAAAGCCACCATAAAAGAATTACACTTAAAATTTCACTCAAGCTTTTACAGGAATGGTGGATAATCAAAGACAAAATATTATGCTAATAATAAATTAAGGGATAATATTAGATTTGCATATTTTTCCCTTTGAAGTTTGCAGATTTATGGTTAACTAATTCTTTTGACAATATCTCTGGCAATAGTATTTGTTTTTAGAAGTAGTTGGTGTTACAATTTTTAATTATATATTCCTAACATTTACTGTTTTGGAGTGTGTATGGAAATCAGTAACTGTAAAATACCCACAGGAAATAGGAGAAACATGAAGTCCCTTACATTTTAAGTAGCACATCTGTGTCCAAGTAAGGTTGTGCCTTAGGAGACAATTGTCTCAATCACAGAACTTCCTTAACTTAGAGAGGGTGTGTATTGAAACACATATGGGTTATACACATCCTGCATCCTGTACAGACCACTGGACTTAAACAGTGTCTAGCGCATAAGGGAATCTCAATATTTATTAGATAGGTAAGCTCTGATTAGTGGAAATATTATAAATATGATTTTGTGTGTGGATGGTGGTGGTGTAGTTTTTAGATGGGAGAGAATCATTCACTCATTATCAAATGGAAAGATGTTTATGAAACAAAGGTTTAAGTGGCAAAGGCTTTGAAGTAAAAGGTTATTAGAAATTCAGAACTCAGACTTGTATGTGAATGATCAGTAAGTCCATGTAGTGTAGGTATCTTTTATTGCCTTCTCTTGGATACTTTACTTGTAGACATCTATTGATACCAAAGATATGTCTTGGATAAATATGAATTAATGGAAAAGAAAAAGTAAACAAGTAATATAGCAAACAATGCTCGATAAGTAAACAATGCTCAATTACATTTTCCAAACATTCGAATTAGAAACTATGTTCAATGAAATCACATGTTCTCCCTTAAGACTTTACATATCTAACAATTTTGCTATTCCTGTAGGAAACATCATCTTGCATGAAGAGAGAGGTGTTTTAAATCACATAGATAATTATACCTTGTTATAAATAGGTTGTGTTCTAGAAGTTCACTTGAAAGTTAATTTTTTGGAGTTATACCTATTTTCCTCTGGAAGCAATGTGAGAAATAGGACTTAGATTCCCAAGGTGCTAGTAGGTATCATGGCTTGTCCAAGAAATTTAATGTAAAAATAAGTGCTCTGGGGTAAGAAAGAGCTAGATTCGAATTCCAGTTCTCTAAGTTTAGTTTCCTTCTCTATAAAATGGTACTAATTATAGGACTCATCTCATTGAGTGTGTGTGGATTAAATGAGGGTTATGGATCATTAAGTACAGTGCATACTTCTAAGCAAATACTGCTCAATAAAAAAGAAGACATTGTTATCTACCACTGTAATGAAGTCTAGTAAAATACAGATTCTCACTGTATTTATGTTTTTATTGTTTCCCATTTCTCTTGGGACCCCAGACATTGGTAAAATTCAAAAATTATACATGTAATTCTGGGACTTCTATGCCTTTCCTCATGCTCTTTTCATATACTTTTTTTTCAAAGTCCCAGCTCAAATATTACCTCCTCTGAAAAAACTTTTTTTCTGCTCTGGAGACAAAACTAATGATGAAGAACACAAATGTTAAGAATGAGCTAAATGCTAAGCTAACTAGTTAAAAAACCAGAACAGGCCAGTGGATCTTGGGTTTGCCTGCTCACAGTGCTGGATGGGTTAGATGGTATGATATCCTCGATCAGCATAGGGCTCTTTTGTTAGAAGGTAGAATAGATGAGGTGCTCCTGGATGGCTCAGTCAGTTAAGCATGTTGGCTCAGGTAATGATCCCAGAGTCCCTGGATCCAGCCCAGCATTGGGCATCCTGCTCAGTGGGGAGTCTGCTTCTCCCTCTGCCCCTTCTCCTGCTTATGTGCTCTCCCTGTCTCTTGCTCTCTCTCTTGCTTGCTCTCTCTCTCAAAATAAATTAATAAGACCTAAAAAAAAAAAGAAAGAAAGAAAGAAAAAAGGAGGTAGAATAGGTGAGAGCCCTAACCAAGAATCTGCCAAAATAAATTATAATGGAGTGAAGCAGCATGGAAATCCAGCAGGAGCTGGGCTATATAAACTTGACATTGAGCTATACATGGTCAGGCTCACAGTCTAGTTCATTGCTATCATCCCACCATCTAACACAGGGAAACTGAGGTGTTCACTGACTTGGTTATTTGATTAGAACAGAGATGAAGGAATAAAGGGAGAGTATGCAAAACTAAGTTGCTCTGTGTGTGTGTGTGTGTGTGTGTGTGTGTGTGTGTTAATATTTTATTTATTTATTTGACAGAGAGAGACAGAACACAAGCAGGGGAAATGGGAGTGGGAGAAGCAGGCTTCTAGCTGAGCAGGGAGCCAGATGCAGGGCTTGATCCCAGGACCCTTTGATCATGATCTGAGCCAAAGGCAGATGCTTAACAACTGAACCATGCAGGCGCCCATGCCTTTTTATTCTTTTAGAGAGAATGTGAGGGGATATAGGGTTGGACAGAGAAAGAGGGGGAGAGAATCCTAAGCAGGAACCACACCCAGTGCAGAACCTGATGCAGGGCTCAATCTCATGACCCTGGGATTAAGACCTGAGCCGAAGGCAGACACTTAAGCCACCCAGGTGCTCCAGCAAAGCTAAGTTGTACAGAAGTTCAAAAGTTTATTAAATTATATTCACTGAAATAAAATGTCCTTATATAAGTAGTTCTGTATAAAATAAAACAGCCTGCTGCTTTTAAATTTTAATTAAATCAAGTAAATTGGCTCTTATTCACAATTCTGGATTTAAGAAATAATTCCAGGTGTCAGGGCACCTGGGTGGCTCAGTTCGTTAAGCATCTGACTTTGGCTCTGGTCATGATCTCAGGGTCCTGGTGTCAAGCCTGCATCAGGTTCCCTGCTCAGTGGGGAGCCTGCTTCTTCCTCTCCTTCTGCCATACCCCTGCTTGTGTTCTCGCTCAAATAAATAAATAAAATCTTTAAAACAAAAAAGAAATAATTCCAGGTATCATTTCAAATCATCATTATGAATATACATGTCTCTTAGGTGGTGATTTAGAACATAGCAAGGTGATGGGGGTGAAACCAAGCCTTTACTGGATATTAAAAAAAATAATGATTTAATCCTGGGGCTTTTACATTTGCACATACATGGTAAGCATGTTACTCTTACAATTTCATAGCTCAGTTGTATGGGGTTATAGAGAGGGAAGACTCCTTTGGGAGGAGGAGGATTACATACACATTAGTGTTACGAATGGAAACGTGTCATCTTATTTTCTATTTTTCTAGTCCACCGAATTATATTGACAATTCTGTCTTCTCTAAGGAAAATATTTTACATTTGGGGCAAATGTCAGGTTTGTTTTGTTTTGTTTTCTTAAAGGCCAATGCTTACCAAAGGCTATGATATATTGGTACCGCTCTACTCAGAAGAGAGTTTCTGGCTTTATTCCAACTCTCCATTCAGTGCATGGCTTTCCCAAGAGGACTGTTCTACTTTATAATTATGCTGTTAAGTGCAACTGCTTTACCAGGTGCTGAAGGATTTTTTTTTTTTTTTACTCCTTTCATGAATGCTAAGACAGCTACCCCCCGCAACATAGGTTGCATGTGTTTCCGTGAGTGCCAGTTTACATGTACATCTTTAGATTTTGTCCTTGATCTTTCTGTCTTCTATTTCTACTGATGTTCTTTGGCTTATTTCCTTCCTTCCTATGATTTGTAGTACTATTTCTGTATGTACCGAAGATACCTAATTTAAATTTCTAACTTACATCTCTGTCCTGAATACTCAGATGCATATACCTAAATGTCCCCTGAATGTCTCGAATTCTATACTCAACAGACAGCTGTGGTATTGAGGTTTACAAAAAGAAACATATTCAGTCTCTGTCTCTATTCTTGGCACAGATCTCCTGTACCCTTGGGATTTCCTAAATGGCGAGAACAATGCAGGCGTCTTTTGTTATGTTAATGAGGTGACTTTTGGAAAACAGTCTGGCTAAGATGGGAGCTGGTTGCCAGGGGAACCAACCACCATCAGATTAGAGGGTTGGAACTTTCAGTCTCCACCCCATACTCTTACTTCCAGGGAGGGGAAAAGGGCTGGAAGTTAACTTCAATTACCAATGGTCTGTGATTTAATCAATCATGCCTGAGAAATAAAGCTTCCATAAAAGCCCAGAAGGACTGGCTTCAGAGAGGTTCCAGGTTGGTGAACACATGGAGATTTGGAGAAAATGGTACACTCTAAGAGCATGGAAGCTCCACACCCCTTTCCCTATCCTTGACCTATCTCTTCTATCAGACTCTTCATCTTTACCGAGTACCGAGTATCTTTTATAATAAACTGGTGGTCTAGTAAGTAAATGTTTTGCTACGGTCTGCGACCTGCTCCAACAAATTAACTGAAGCCCAGGAGAGGGTAGTTAGAGTAGACAGTTAGTTAGGTTGTAGAACAGGATGTCTGGAGGCCAGCAAAGAGGACATCATGGCCAACATGGGGAAGTCAGAGGCCTGTCCTGTTAGTACTCTGAAACACAACCACAAGAAAATGGGTCAAATCTGGTGGCCCCAAGATGGCTGACAAAATAGACCAAATTTCACAGTATTCCTTAATTACACTACATTACCAGACCAAAATCTCCTCCCTAAGGGTGCCATGACAGGAAACTCCTGACCAAATAAGGGAAAAAGTATATAACCCCCATTCCTGAAGAGACCATCCTGCTTCCAAAAAATCCCCTCCTCTAGTAAAAGAATATTCTACCCACTTGTTAACAACTGTCTGTAAAAAATTGAAATTGCAACCCTAGGGGGTGCAGCTCTCCTTTGAGCTCACCTGTTCAAAGTGTACTTTCCCTTTAATAAACTTTGCTGCTTGCACTGCTCCCCTCGCTGTGTTGTGTCTGTCCTTGAATTCTTTCTTGGGATAGTGGGGGGAGACCAAGAGCCTCCAATGACATCTTTTGGATGGGCTGGGTTGAGGTCTCAGGTCCCAAGTTCTCCCCAGTCCACCTGGCAACAGTCAGAACCTCCAATCTATAGTCTGTTGGTCAGAGAACTAGCTGACAACCTGTACATGGAAATCTGTGTCTAAAGTGAGTGGGGAAGGGCAGTCTTGGGGGGGTGTGAGTCCTTAACCTGTGGGATTTGATGGCTTACTCCAGGTGCATAGTGTCAGGATGGAGTTAAATCTGTGGGACCCTCTGTCATTGTGCATGGAGTATTGAATTAATTGCTTGGTCGTGTGGAGAAAACCACATAAATTGGACAGCTCAAACACAATATATTAGAATTTTAACACATAATATCTTCCCTCTTTCTATGCTTTTACAACATGTCCCTTTTATTATATTCTTATTTCAGTGCATATCACCTTTATTTAGGTAGCTATCTAAGACTATAAACAGAATCAAAACTCTGACATCTTCTTCATATCTTACAGACAAGTAATTCACCCTCTTTGACATCTTTGGGATGTTTCCGTATATGACTGCCTTACTTCAGGGTGTCATAATACTTTGCTTACTTTACTGCCATAGTCTCCAAAATATTCCCCCTACCTCCAGTCCAGTTCTTTTCCAATCCATTTTTGTACTTTCCCCATTGACAGTGATGTTTCTAGTGTTATGCCTGGAGTCACGAGAATTCCCCAAAGAGGCCACCAGAGACATGAGTCAAAGCCAAGCGGCAAGGGTCGTTTATTGCAGGTTCGAACCCGGTCCTCTGCGCACTCGCAAGCGGTGACGCTGAGAGGCCCCGAGGTGAGTAAATGCAAGGTTTTTTTTTTTTTTTTTTAAATGCAAGGTTTTTATAGGCATGTACAAACAAGGTAGAGTGGGACTGATCGGTTGACATTTGAAAAGGGTATTTGGCATAACCTGATTGGTCTCAGGGAGCGCGCACTTTAGCAAGCAGGAAGTACAGAAGCAGAACTGGCGGTTAACAACGGGGGATTGGCTACTTTGTCCAGGGGATATTTTTGAAAGTTGTTTGTACCAGGGCGGGAAAGCTGAGGTTGCTGTTGCTCTACTGATTACCAGGGTGGGAGTTGTAGTTGCTGTTGCTCTGCTGATTACCAGGGTGGGCCAGGGAGGTTAAAGTTGCAGGGAGCGGCCAGAGCAGTTTGGGCCTTGATAAGCAGACTGGACACTCACAGTTTAATGTAAACAACAGAATGGCTACTGCCTCAAAATGGAGTTACTTTGGCCCTTCACTAGGACATGAACTCTGGATTTTAAAATTTTGGGGATTCTTTTGGTCCATGAGTCTACCATATTCGATCCAACTTATCATGTAAATTCCATAGGTTTACCATGTCTGATCCAACTTTGCATCTCTAATGTCTGGATGAGTGCTGGATATAGGATAGATTTGCTAACTCCCTCTTTCATTCATTCATTTGCTTTCTATTAGCATCTTCAGTAATCCAGGGGCTGTTACATGTTCTGGGCATACAGATGTAAACCAGATGGAAAAACCCTCTGTCTTATGGAAGAAAAACCTGTGCTATGATGAAAAATAAACAGAAGTGGCTCTTTTAGAGTTATCAGAGAAGACCTTTCTATGGATGTAACGGTGGGGTTGGAATCTTGAAGGTAAGAAGGATTCAGCCTTGAGAAGCAGAGAGGAACATGCCTGAAACAGGGTAGGCTAAAAGGAAATTGCAGTGAGGGAAGATTGCCCAGCAGCTGATATAAAGCCAGAAGATAGAAGTGGTCCATATGTTTTCCTTCCCTGCCTGAGGGAATGCAAAAGAGTAAGTGGGGAGCTTCTTTATCCTTTGTATTGGCCAGGTAACAGACACCAAAAGAGTTGCTTCCTGATCTTTTCAAGCTATGTCTTTAAATTTCCATTGAGTACTGAAGAAATCTGCAATCTGTTCTTCAAATTGTCATAGGGGATTAGTGAACTCCATTGGCCTTTAGACTGTTGATTAGGAACCTGTGAGTACCAACAGTGAATAACCCAGAAAGCCCTATGGCATTTAAAATGGGTCCATATAATGACATATTTTCTGTCTTTTAAAAGACTCAGAAGCATGGCTTCAGAGGAACTTAGCTTCAAGAAAAAGAGGAAATTATTTCTTTGTTGTGATTCGTGCTGAAGGGCCCAATTTCACACTAGAGCAAAAAGTTCTGTTTTTTGCTTCTTAAAAGCAGTATCAAAATTAAATAGGTTCTCTATTGCCTGCATCCTTTTTCAAAGGCATCTTGAGATTCAAATAGTATAGCTTATCAACACATTTTCAACTTCTTTTATGCTGAGGTGAGACAGTTTCCATTTAATCTAAGAAGAGTCACTATAATGAAAATGGGGATAGAATTGCAAATTGTAATTCTACAGACAAGAGCATCATTTCATTATAATGTAAATAACCACTCCCATGCTGTGTGGTATACTTAACTGAATTTGGTTAGATGGAAGGTGTCTGGCAGTGGGCAGTAATGGGGTTCTGTTTGGTGTAGTTAAATATTAGGGGCTCTGGAGTCAAACAGGAGTCAAATATGTCTCTCTTCTTGCCTCTGACCTTTAAGAAGACCTCCTCTGAGCTTTAAACTTGGGAATCCAATTTCCTTTAATGTAACATTTGCCAAACTTGCCTGGTGATAAAAATTACCTTGGGTAATCTTTCAGTTGACTGCCAACTCTCTTAGGGAGTGGGAGAAACTCCATTTTACTACATAGCCAACCATGACGTTGGATTTATTGTTACTTCACTGCTTCTGAGTTTTCTTTATTCAGTATCTTAATTTCTCATTCAAAAGGCATCTGATTTGTCCTGGAGGACAGAAAATTCGTATTTTGGAATTTCTAATATAAGCCAGTTAGTAGGATATTTAGGTCTAGTTCCATATGTGTTATCACATGAGTTCACTAGAATTATTTCAAAAGCTGATTTTATTTTCTGCATTCTTCTTTAAGGGTAAGAGATAAATCATCTGAAAATGAGTGTATGTAGAGACTGTGTGCATGTGATGAATAACTTCTGGAAGGCATCTTGTAGCTAGAAGTCCAAATGCTCAATCTCCTTCAATTTCAACACCCAAAAGGAAGAATGATTATTCATGTTCAAGATGAAAATGGAGAGACTGTAAACTCTTAACCATCAAAGCAAGCTTAACCATATAGAATTTAATTGATTACTTCAACCCCAGATATTGCGAAGAGATTTTCAAGCATTTTTGAAATATTTCCTTGCAGTCCTTAATTTTTGTACATGTATTTTTCATGTAGTTTAACTCTACGTGTATCTAGTAGGTATCTAATTTTCTCTCCTACTTTTCTTTCTGTTGTCCCGACCCCCACCTCCACCCCAACACACACTAAACTTTTTCCCTTGGAGTGCATCTGTGTTTTTCTGGTGAAGTAGCTATATATTTCTGAGACTGTATTTAACTTCAGAAGTTCTAGAATACGGAGGAGGATACTTGAAACTTTGATTAGAATATAAGACTTCAGGCCATTATAGGAAATTAAATTATGTACTAAGTAGTCTCTCCAAACGTGGTTATGATACTGATAGGGAAAAACTGTACTCTAAGATGGCTGACCAAACCAGCAAGGGAATTCCAGTCCCTGTCTGAAAGCCCTTTCCGGTTCTTCTTTCCTATCCCATTTCCTGTGTGCAGCAAAAGTACCAAGTATGCAGAAGTAGAAGGGTATAAATTCCTCCCTGCTTGTGCTCAGGGCTCAGACCTTTGGAGAACAACCTCCTCTGAGCCCATTGGTGTTAAATAAACTTCTGATCCTCCAAAGTCTCTTAGTGCCGCTTGGTTCTTCCGCCAGGATCCAGCCTAGGTTCTGTAATGATAAAGCATATTTTGCTTTCAGTTGTTATCCAGGATTTCAACAGATGAATTGTCTTAGGCCACATAGTATGTATTTTACAGTACACCTCTTATCTTAGGTCTATTACTTTTAAAAAAGTGCTACTCTATTTTTTAAATTTCGAATAACAACGATTTGCATTTAATTTGTCTAGTACTGTGGAGTGGGCCAACAATTTTCCCATCAACTGGAGAAATCACTCTATTCTTTGTCATCTCAGAAAATCTTTATATTCTACTAAGAACTAATATATGGTTTTGTCAGTCCTTTTATTATTGTTGTTTTTTAAATTGTAAGTTATGGTCATGAATATCTGGAAATGGCTAAGACAGATTGAAAATGGCAGGTAATTACACTGTATTATTTCTCATCTGATCAAATTAAGAGCTCACATGATGTTAGGTGTCATATATTTTACATGGAAGGAGACTCTAAGACATATTTTGAAGGCTAGTTTCTCAAACAGTGATTATTAAAGGAATAATAAATTTAAAAAGTGGAAGTGATAACTATGTTATGGTAATTTTCTATTACAAATAAAATTTAGGCTATTCAGCTAAATTACAGTTCTATAAATGCCTCGTTTCCTGTGTAAATCCATCAAATATATAAATCACTAGTCTTTGCATAGCTAAATCTGCTGTATTCCCACAGAGCAATACTAGTGATGGCTATTTTCCTGGGAAATTTCATTGTTTTCATTTGGTAGTTTGACACTTTAAAAACAACACCAATGATTTCAAAGTAACACTCTTCATGCTACCCAATGAGCACTCTACGTTGGATTTAAATAAAAAGTTACATGACTTCCAAGTTTTACCTTTTCTTGTGTGTTAGCTTTAGATTATGTACACTAATCATGAAGAATCCAAAATCATTGGTAATTTAAAACAAATGAACATTTGGTTTTTGAATTTGCTTCCCTGCTTTTGAGGTTATTTCCCAGATCAGAAAATGCCATTGTTAGGAAACAATAAAGTCCTACTGGGAGATCTGGCTAAAAGTAAGAGTTGTATAGTTTCTCATTTTTAAAGTATATTTTACTGGGGTGCCTGGGTGGCTCCATCAGTTAAGCATCTGCCTTCAGCTCAGGTCATGATCCCAGCATCTTGGGATTGAGCCCCGAATGGGGCTCCCTGCTCAGCAGAGAGTCTGCTTCTCCCTCTCCCTCTGCCTGCTGCTCTGCCTACTTGTGCTCTATCTACCCCCTCTCTCTGTCAAATAGATAAATAAAATCTTTTATATATACATATAAAAGATTTTATATATATAATTATTATATAAAAATATATTTATAATATTAATTATAATTATATATTTATATATTACATTATATATTATTTATATTTATATTATATATTTATATATTATATTATATATTTATAAATATTATATTTATAATAATTATATATAATAATTATATAATAATTATTATATATTTTTATATATTTATATATTATAAAACTATATATAATAATTATATAAAACATATGTATTATATATGTGTGTGTATTATATATATATGTATATATATATATATATATAACTTTTTATCACAGAAACTTTGGAAAATACCAAAAGGAGAAATAAAAGGAAAAAAAAACCTCTAAATTTTACAATTCCTAGGCAATGTTTTTTAACTTTCAATATATTTCCTTTTGGTATCTTACTATGCCTACCCTAGAAATTTTTGTAATTGTGAATAAGCAATATCAAACTGTGTTTTTTTAAACCAGTACATATCAAATTTTTCTTCTATTATAAATTTTTCACAGATATAGTTTCAAATATTGCAAACTATTTCATTGGGTTGATGTTCCATGATTCATCCCATCCTCCCTCTATGGTTGGACAGTTAACACCTGATCTTTCATTAATTTTTGCAGTTTCCTATTTCTGACACAGACATGTTGCATTTCTTTATGACTTCAAGACAGTTCAAATCCTTAGGAAAACAGAGCCTATAAATAAACCTGAGAACAAATTTTTTCTCAAATGAAGCTAGGTGGAGTTATCTAGATGTGGCAATGGAAATTGATGATATTCTTATTATAGACTAAATGCTATATGACTTAGAGAAATAATATTAGATATAATTGACTTGGTACTTTAAAAATAGATATTTATCAATGACCAGTTTCAAAATTATTATCTGAAAAGTTTTATATAAAACAATGTAACCTTAACTAAATGGTAAACATTGTATGAAGATAGTCGTTTTCCCATTTTAAATTATGTGATTCTATTTTTGCTAACTGTCTAAGACTGAATATTTTCATGTGAGGTATAAGGTAAATTCCAGCAAAAAGAATAGTGGGAACCAATTCTGTATCTCACCTACTCTACAATCTGTCCACAGAAGGACCAGTCTGGGACACAATGTCAATGAAAAGTAGACTGATGAATTACAATTTCTCTTGTGTCTGGGGCACTGAATCCAAGCAAGGTTACACTGTTATTTGTTGAAATAATAGCTGGAAACAGAGAAAGTGCTATTGATCTTTTTGCCAATAAATCATGAGTAAGCAATGCAAGCTCCTTGAACTGCTAGGGAAAAATTACGATATCTCATTTCCCGTTTGCCTTCTCAAGTAGGGCAGGATCATTCACGACATATGCAAACTGGAAGCTTTAGTTCAGAGTTGGCTTCTAACATCTTTTTCTGAGAAAATTCTATAAGTTCACCTCTAATGACAAACAAACAATCTTTAATATAACTTTCTTTTAATTTTTCCAGCAATTCCTTCTTTTCCTCTTCCACTCCTTCCTCTTCCTCCTCGCTCTTCTTTTTTTACTTTTGTTTTTTTTTAAAGATTTTATTTATTTGTTTGAGAGTGAGAGAGAGCATGAGAGGGGAGGAGGTCAGGGGGAGAAGCAGACTCTCTGCAGAGCTGGGAGCCAGATGTGGGACTCCATTCCAGACTCTCTTCTGGGATCATGACCCGAGCCCGAAGGCAGTCAATTAACCAACTGAGCCACCCAGGCGCCCCCTTCTCTTCTTTATTGAGCACAACTTTCTTTCGGAGACTAGGAGAGGATCCTAAAAATAAAAACCTCTTCTTAGAAGACCAACAAAACAAAACAAATCCTCCTGTGCTGTCTTCCCTGACAAAGCAGATTAAATAGACTGCTGTCAGTCCTGGGATTCATGTGACATTGTGGGTTGTTAGGCCTGGCAAGTACACAGAACTAACCTAACAGGTCAGGAAGTTAGGGTTTTAGGGGCAGCCAATAGGAGGAGGGGTGGACCCTACAGGTTCCTGAGGAGAACTGGCTTCTTTCGTGGGTGCACTGGGTGATTCAGGCAACAGTAACTGGTAACTGAGTGCTTCCATGGTCTAATGATTTCCCACATGATACACCATACAGGCTGACATGTTAGCAAGGCAGGGAGTACGGAATTTAAGAATAAGTAAAGAGAGCCAAACCTCAGGGTCTGAGATGCAGCCACAAGTTTCCTGCACACAGAAAAATGGAGTGAAGAACAAGGCAAGTCCTGATCTAGAAAAAAATCCTTCAGTTAAAAATACATTTATGGATATATTTATTGCCCGATGTTGTTATGTTAATTGTGATATGATTGCATAATGTTCTTGTGTCTATTTAGTTTTTTCAGCAGATTTTGAATTGATTGGGACCTCAATATGATTAAAATGAAAATCTAATTAGAAAAAAATATGTACATACTGACTTTGCAAATATTTTAGTATAAATGTAATGAGCAGGGCGTAATTAGTTTACGACAAATGTGGGTCCCTCTGTACCAAAGCAATAAGAAAAAAGTAAGTGAAAAAGGTAGCAAGCTTCAGATAGATTTTTTTATATCACTACATCATCAATTAATTTCAGAATGTGATGACATCTGCTACTGGGGAAGAAAAAACATCAGAGAGCAACTAGACTAAGTGTAGCTACACATCTTTTGGTTATACAAGAATGAATTGTGAGAGGTTCAATATGTATAATTATAAGCAAATTATGTCCTCAATGTAAATTGTTGCCTTTATAAGAAGGTATCTTTATAAAAAGATAAAGATAACCAACTAACCAACTAACTAACCCACTAGCAAAGTAGCAACTCATCATAGTTTAAGGCTTTGCACCTCTCATCCCAATGAGTCATTTCTTAAAGAAGATGGATATTGGTAATTGTTAATACAGGTTTAGGTAGCACTGAAAGCTCTTGGTTACTTTGGCTACCTACTTTCTCTTAGTCAATAATATGCTGACAATAGGGAAGAATCTAAGTATCCTGAGGGAAATGAGGGTACGTGTGCACAAGAAGGGGCTGGATATTCCTTACTGTTAGAATTTAACTATGTCTTTTATTTTTCAGAATAGAAATGAAATGTTACTGATATTTCAGGCTAGGGATTTTGTCAGAATAGCTCCTAGTTTGTAGTGAGAATTTTCTCCCTGCAAGATATTTTTTACACTCCATATCTTCCAAATAGAAGCAGATTTCTGTTAATATTCAAAAGTATTTTCTAGTAAAGGAAAACTAAAATTGTCAGTATCCACAGAAAAGGGGAGCATTTTTGACAAGATGGGTCTTATTTTATGACCGGCTAAGCAGAGAAAAGACTAGGGTCTTCCTTTGGATAATTTATAAGTGAATATAAATCGTCGTTTGATAGTTCAACTGAATGTTGAAAATACTTCATGCAAGCTTAAAAAGATTATTTTTGGGGTGTAAGATTCTCTGTTGTATGTCCGTGTAACTGAGTTTATTAACTGTATTGTTTAAATTCTATTTGTTAGTAATTGACACCAAATTCATCCACTGATTGAAGAAATGCATTTAAATCTTTAGATTTGTGAATTATATCAATTTCTTATAATTTATTCTTATAATTTATGAACTTCCATGTAAATTATTTTTTCCTAGTGTTCTTTTATTGTTTCATTTTATGAATTCTTTCAGTGTTAATAATCTTTGCCTGTAATTCCATTTTTATTAAGTTGTTGATTATTATAATCTTGAAGAATATTTTTCAATCTGTCCAACTGCCCACATCATTTCTAAGCTATATCTACTGGAGCAAGCACCATTATTTGTTGTTATTTACCAATTAAAAAAACCAGACTTATATATGTCATTTTTTGTTTTACTTAATTCCTCCTTTCTTAGAATAATTGTTATGTGTATGCTGGAGGCTCCCAAACTCTTGACCTGATTTTTAAAGTTTCTATTTTGTTATCTCTTCAGCCTACATTTGGATGCATTTTTCTGTATCATCTTTGAATTTACTAATTTTCTCTCCATGATACTTTGGATTGGAGTTGGCCTCATTTCTAAGTTTTGAAGTTCAATGAAATCATTTGATAATTTCTTAGGATCTCTAACTTGTTATCTAAATTCTCCCATTTTTGTACCACTTCTTCAAGTTTTTTTCTTTTTCCATAAATTATTGTTCTGCTTTGATGAATGCTATCTCTTTCTTGTGCTCTTTGAGGAATGTTAAACATATTTGTTTTCATTCTATCAATGATGAATTAATCAGTTGTTTTAATATTGGAAGCTATCTGCCTATTCATTACTTATTGGCTTACATTAAGTGAATTTTTTGTTTTTCTATCTCATCAGCTTTTATCCCTTCTTATCTGGCAGTTTTACAAACTCTCCAGAATTCCCAGACCAGAAGGAGGTCTTGTATTTGTAACCCGAGGATCCTGTTCCTCAGAGGTATTGACAACATAGAAAATCCAGTTACTAAGCCCATTGATAATATGGTTCATGTCCGGTCCTCTAGGTTATGTTTACTTGCTTCTGTTTTTCTCATTTAATCTAAGCTTTAGCTCAAGCAGCATTTGGTCATAGATTGGGACAACTGATGAAACCCTGAGTATGATAAAAATTATTTTATCGCCCAAGTGGGCATGGATCTGGATCACTTTACTTTCTCATACTTCCTGAGTTGGGAATTTCCAGCTGACCTGCCTTCTTACAGACTCCAAGTTTGGCTGGCCCATGGGTTATAGTTCTGTTACAGTGTTGTGTTTTGACTCCATTCTTGCGTTACAGAGATGGCTATCTTATTTTAGATTTCAACTATATCTTGTAATTAAAAATTGTTTTTTATGTCCGTATTTCCCGTTGTTTTACCTTAGAAGAAATGGGTCTCACAACAGAGCTATAATACTATGTTGTCTAAAACTGCGTTGTCCAAAATGGTGGCCATTAACCACATTTGACAATAAAATTAAGTAAAATTGAAAATTTAGCTCCTCAGTCATGTTAGTGACATTTCAAGTTCTCAATAGTTCCATGAGGCTTTAGCTACCATATGGATAGTGCAGATATAGAATATTTCTATCACTTTAGACAGTTCTCTTGGGTATCTCTGGTCTATACTATGAAGCTAAATATTGAAAAGAAAGAGGGGAAAAAAAGGCTGCAGATGTTTAATCTATTGTGAGGTTGTCAGAAACCTTGGAGTTCACTAAATTGTTAAAATACACATGTAGAATATGCAATAATGGAATTCTGTGTGCTTTCTTTTCAACAACATGTCTGTGGTAGCCTACTATGAATTTTTCCCTGAAGTATAATCTTCTGATTTTGGAGCCAGGAGACCAGGGTACCAATTCCAGCCCTGCCCCTTACTAAGAATGTGATTTATAACTAGATACCTGACTTCTCTGAACTCTCATTTTCTCATTTGAAAATTGGGATGGTAGTTATCTCACCAATTTTGTGTGATCTTTGAAAATGTAGTATGTTTTATTAAGGTGTATTGCAGGATTAATTAATTTCCTTTACATATCACTCATACTTAAATTTTTACATTTCTCGAAATTTTGCTTTTCTTTGTGTTTTCTCAAGTAACGTAATGTTCATTCTAATTCCATTTGGATGTCAGAAATATCCATGTCAGATGCTCTACTGATTGAGTCATCCAGGCACCCCCATGTCTACCCCAAGTCTAATTATCTCAAGAGAGACTCAAGCTTGAGTAAGTGGGAAGAGTATGCTTCTCAAACAGGTATACTCTTGGATTAGCAGGTCATTTGGATTAAAGGGAACTAACGAAGGTAATCATAGTGGCATTCTACTGCACAATCTCACAATTGCAGGCCCAGTGGTGGAAGCACACATATTTCTAAACCTTAGTCTAATATATTTGAATCTATAGAGTTTTAGCAGTGTTAGCACCCATTATACAAAATGCCTCATTTTTATTAGGCATAATCAGACAAACCATGAAACCAAGAGCCAAAGCCATAAATAAGATTTAAATCTAATAGGAGCATCCATCTCCATAACTCAGAGTAGTCTTTATATGTTTACAGTTTGGTTAGTTTTTTTGTTTTGTTTTGTTTTGCTTTGTTGTTTTGGTAGGACATTCTAACCTAAACATTTTTTTAAAAAGATTTTCTTTATTTTTAAAGAGAAAGAGAGAGAACAAGCAGAAGGAGGGGGAGAGGGAAGGACAGAGGGTTGGACTAATTCTCTATTGAGTGGGAAGCCCAACTTGGGGCTCAATCCCAGGACTCTGATATCATGACCTGAGCCAAAGTCAGCAGCATAACCTACTGAACCGCCCAGAGGTTCCTTTAATACAAACATTTTTATCACGAACTTTGAAGTTTTAAAATAATAGACTTTGGGTGGCGTCTGGGTGGCTCAGTGGGTTAAAGCCTCTGCCTTCAGCTCAGGTCGTGATCCTGGGGTCATGGGATCGAGCTCCACATCAGGCTCTCTGCTCAGCAGGGAACCTGCTTCCTCCTCTCTCTCGGCCTGCCTCTCTGCCTACTTGTGATCTTTGTCTGTCAAATAAATAAATAAATACAATCTTTAAAAAAAATAGACTTTTGAACATTGTGATTTGTATAATAATAGCAAAATTTCTATATTCATTCCTGAATCATTATGTTTGCTTACAGGAAAGACAATCTCTAATTGTATAACAAATGCCAGTTTTGAGGGGGTATAAGTAATTATAGTGGAAATTTTTGAATACTGCTATATATTCCAGTTAAATTTATCTATTTATGATCATTAAGCAATGTTTATTTTCTCATAGATTACATTGAGATGTGCATTATTCTAAGATTTATCATTTGTAGTCTAATTTTTTATGGCATTTACCCAAATCCTAATACTTATAATGTTTGTTTATAGCAACTGGTTCTTGTAAATGTTACACATTGCAGTGACAACAGTTTCTTTTTGTCGTCAGCATTTTTTGTTATTTATGATTCTGAGTGTAACTTTATTTTGAAAAATGAAGAGTAAAATAAAAGTTTATTTATAAAATATATCCTACAATTGCAAAAAAAAAAAA
>RCUC01144961.1:0-50185 GCA_003697995.1 Taxidea taxus jeffersonii
AAAAAAAAAAAAAAGAAAGAAATCTTAAAAAAAGAAAGAGAGAGAGAATATTATATTTTCATCAGCAAAATCTTTCTGGATAAATGATGGTGCTAAAATCTAAATGGTTTTGTCCATCAAGATAAATCTCAGAACCAGGAATAGACACAGGAAGGACCTCAGGCATTCTTGGTACTACATATGAAATAAACTTGCCCCTGCAAAGCAAGAAGACAATGCTGAGCAAAAGTTGAAACACTACTGTGTAAACAATAATATGATAGAGTATCTTTATAAAAAGATAGTAAAGTATCTTTAATCTTGGTGCTCCAAAACTACTTTATTTTTACTGATATAAAAGCAGGTCATTTTTTTTCATCCTCCTCCACTCTTTTTTTTTTTTTTCCATTGAAGTGTGGTTGACACACAGTATTGCGTTAATTTCAGGGATGCAACATAGTGAGTCCACAAGTCTACATGTTATACTGTGCTTACCCCAAGAGTCGCTACCAGCTGTCACCATACAATACTTATTACAATATCACTGACTCTATTCCCTATGCAGTACTTTTCATCCCCTTCAGGTCCAACCGTATTGTTGCAAATGGCAAAAATCTCATTCTTTTATAAGGCTGAGTAATATTCCTGTGTATGTATGTGAGAGGGGGCATGTGTGTATGTATATATTTATCTTCTTTATAGATGATATAGATGATGGACACTTAGGTTGCTTCTATATCTTGCCTATTATAAACAATGTTGCAAATAGGGGTGTATGTATCTTTTTTGAATAGTGTTTTTTGTTTGTATGTTTTCTTTGGGTCAATACTCAGTAGTCAAATTAATGGGTCATATGGTATTCTATTAATTTTTTGAGAAACCTCCATCCTGTTTTCCACAGTGGTTATCCCAGTTCACATTCCCACCAACAGTTTAGGAGAGTTTCTTTTTCTCCACATCCTCACCAACACTTGTTATCTCGTCTTCTGATTCTAGCCATTCTGACCAGTATGAGATGATATCTCATTGTATTTTGGATTTGCATTTCCCTGATGATGAGTAATGTTGAGAATCCTTTCAAGTGTCTATTGGCCATCTGTACATCTTCTTTGGAAAAATGTCTATTCAGGTCCAAGAATAGGTCATTTGAAATTTTGCCATAAAACTTCACCAAGTTGTCAAATTTCTATTTCTCTGGAGAAAAGCTATTACTAAGGAAGAGCCCTTACTTTCTTCTTTTAGTACCTCATTAAATGGAATGTTTCCTCAAAACTATTTTGCATCAAGTAACAAATATAAGCATTAAATTTATAGTATTTAAACTCATTAATAAAACCCACTCTCCAAAATGTGGGAAAAGGCATCTTTCAGCACCTTTCACTTTCCTGGAAAGTAGTGATGATATGGAATTACATATTCCCTTCAGTGCAAAGACTGCTACTTTAGGGAATCCTCTATGAAATGCATCAGAGAGGTCGCTCCTACGAAAACCTGTAGTTTATCTTTGTGTAAGTCTATATCATCAAACTTGCTTAACTTCTGAATAGGAAGTAATCAAAGAATAGAAGCCAGCTGTCTTTCAAGTCAGATGGGGCAGCTCAAAGGACACAGACCATAACCTAAGTGTAACATTCATACCACTTCCTAGAAAGATCCCTATCCTGATAAATCATGATAAATACCGACTTTTATGTTCTTGTCTTTTTGCAGTGCAGGAACTGTAACAATAATGTAAGTGGGCACTGGGAGTGCTTCTTAAGCAACAATCTCCCTCCATCCCTCTCTTTTATCCTTTGGTAATAAATTCCTTCTTGAAAGTGAAAGCCTCTTTTTTGGTTCTCTCTTTTCACAGCTTATCACTCACTTTGCTACACTTTCTAAAACACTTTCTAGCATATAAGCCCACAGTGGCTTTCTACTGCCAAGAGAGATCTTGAAAGGCAACGGGATATAGCAGAGAGTAAGGGAATCCACATTTTAGACCAGTGGCAGTAGAGATGGAAATCAATCCACGGGGGTCTCTGTCTTATTTTTAAAACAGAAGGTTGCAGTTTCAGTTTTCAAATTTTGCATCTTTTTCCTTTGTAGAATTCAAGGCTCTTCATCAACTAGCACCATCTATCCATCTCTCTCTCTCTCTCTCTCTGGATACCCACTGTGAATCTTCCAACCCTTCCAATCGCATTACATCATCATCCTTAACACAAGTGTCAAACACTTTACTGTGATCACTTTCAGAAAGAAAGCCTTCCTACTCACCAATTGATACTTTTCCATTGTGATCCATCTATCTCAAGTTTTGTCTGAGTTAGAGCTCATGATAATCTCACCCACGTTTTATAGTACTGGTATTTATGACCTGTACAACATCCCCTAGCACTCAATTTTTAAAAGATACATCATATTCTCCAATTATTTTCACATGGACATTTGTTTCTGAACTCTTTTTAACTACAAACACTTTTTTCTCCCTCTTGGTTTTACCTTTCCCACCCCTCTCTTTTATTACATAGGATTTGAAAGTGCTTTCAACCAAAAAGGTAAAAAAATATATACTTACGTAGGACAAAGGACACCATGTGATCAAAATTTTGCTGAGTTTCCTGCTAGCTATAGCTTAAAAGAAACCTAGTAAGTTATTTAAATTTCATCATCAGAAAGCCAACACTTTCCCTGAACTCAAACCTACACGGAAGTTTTAATGTGGGACATAATAGGAGATACTGTAAGTGATGTAACAAACTACATTCTTAACATGTTTAGAGCATATTTCAAATTTGATGTGGTTGCTCTTTGAGAGGGCTTCCAAACAAGCTGATTTTGCCAAACACTGACATAAAACTAGTGAAGATGATGCTTTAAAAAAATTCATCTATAGTTCCTCGCAGAGTTTTACACATTCTGTAGATGCTAAATAAAGACTTGTCTGACCTCTTGAAGGGAACTTTTACATTTTTGCTTCTTAAAAACTACTGATGGAAGTCTGTCATGTTTTTTTCTTAGGGCATCTAGGTAATCAAAGAGAACTAGGAATGTAGGGAGAGCCAGCTCCCTAAATTCGTAAAGTTTTAATCATTGGTTATGTAGACGGTTTTATTTTTCCTCCACAAAAAAAGTATCAGATTTGGAATTCCCACTGACAGGAAACAAGAGTTTGGTTGTTAGGCTGAAAAGATACTGGCTACACGGCATTGGAAAAGATTTTGAGATCTATCCTGGCCTTTGGCAGAGCTCTCAGTATGTACGAGTTCCTGCCCATTTTGGTTCCAAGGCCAAATGGCGTGGTTGAACCTACTTCTTTCCACATATTTACTTAGACCAGGGTTTCTTAATCTCAGCACTATCGACATTTGGGGTCAGGTAATTATTTTGGTGGGATGTTTAGCAGCATATTTGGTCTCTCCCCACTGAGTGTCAATAACACCCCCACTTACAGTTGTGATCAGCAGAAGTATTTCCAAAAAATATTTTGGGGGGCAAAATCACATTATTTTGAAAATTACTGCTTTAGAATATGTTGAGACAGCCACCAGGTAGTACCAGCTAAGCCACTTTATAGCTAGATTTTAGTTGCTAGGATAAGTTTGTGTTCTGTATTGTCATTTCTACACTCTCTGTCTTAAAATTCCTGTTTGTTTTCCTTTTGAAAATTTAAGTTTGTCTGCGTTGAACTAAAAAAGGAAATTCCTCAATTTAGGTGGGGAATTCAGCACTTTAATGGATAGTAAGAGTTACCACAGAGAAGAACCCAAGATACAGACTAAGGAGATACAGGGAGAGCTGTAAATGCTGAAGTTCTTTCTTAAAGAAGTTCACTACTCTTTCTTTCTCTCCTGAAATTTCATAGGATAGTTATATTTTTTTGAAGCCTCATATGATCTTTCTCTTGAGCTCCAGATTTGTACACCCAAATATTTACTGAACAAGGCTTCCGAGTATTTCTTTTTTTTTAAATTTTATTTATTTATTTGTCAGAGAGAGAATGAGCACAGGCAGACAGAGCGGCAGTCAGAGGCAGAGGGAGAGGGAGAAGCAGGCTCCCCGCCGAGCAAGGAGCCCGATGTGGGACTCGATCCCAGGACGCTGGGATCATGACCTGAGCCGAAGGCAGCCGCTTAACCAACTGAACCACCCAGGCATCCCGGCTTCTGAGTATTTCAAGAGCCTTCAATATCAGCATTGTACCTTTGAGCCAAGTTGGAGAGCCTGGTTACACATCACATGTGTCCTGTGAGCTTAGGTTCACATGGGGTGATGTATCCCAGAGGTATAACAAGACAGACATAAAAATAAAAAAGACAAAGATTGTTCTAGACGTTCCATGAATTCAGAGAAAGGGAAAGCTTAAAGGAAAGTGCAAATATACTAGCTGAGATGGGTCGTTTTATTATTTTTAAAAATTTATTAATTTGTTTGAGAGAGAGAGAGAGAGAGAGAGCAGGGGGAGAGGCAGAGGGAAAAGCAGTTTCCCCACTGCGCAGGGAGCCCAACACAGAAGTGGTGTGGGGCTTGGCTCTATCCTGGGACTCTGAGATCTTGACCTGAGCTGAAGGCAGCAGCTTAACTGACTGAACCATGCAGGTGCCCCAAGAGATGGGACATTTTAAAGATACTGAATGTATAGAACTCAAGTAAAGCTAGACAGGGACTGTCAGTACAGGAGAAATCAGTAGTTGCTAGAAGTTTCAATAAAGAACACATGGTTCCACTTGGCTCTAATAAAAAATGAAATTGCTTGTTCAAAGAAACAGAGTAACCTTATGAGCTTGTGTTTGAAAAGTAACCAGTAACTGGAAAGGGAATTAGGAAAGGGATTTGTATTTAATTAATTTCACTATAATAGAAATCTTTTTCGTATACCATGTATATCTCAAGTCACTTATATGTTAATATGTTTAGATAAACTTGACACAGTGGCGAAAGGATGCTGTTCTGGGGGAAAGGTGAGTTTGATATTTGGAGCAGAAATGGAAATCTTCCTTCAGCTTCTTGATATTAAAGATGGTAGTACAAACATTATACCATGCTTTGTTTGCTCTTGCTTTGTAGTATAAAGATTGTCAAGAATAAAAGTACAATAACTGATGCTTCATCCTGAGTATGTAGAACATAATTTCAAATCTCTTTGGCAATTCAGAGGGTACTTGAGATTATGCAACATTTCAGATCTTTATAAATATCAATTATCTTGGCATATGCTAAATGTAAATTCCAATTATTCCCATTTTTTTAAGTTCCATAATTACAAGGAAGTGTGACACAACAGTTGACTTCACCTCATCTCATGACTGACACAAAAATCCTTATTATAAAACTTTCAAAAAGTACTTGGAATTTTAAGTGTTAGCGTTTAGTCACAAGCATGACAGACAAAAAGCAAGCAAGCAAACAAAACAAAACAAAAAAATGGGAGTTCAGAGGTGGTGCAAATTAGTAAAGGTACTGTAATGAAAAAACACAGAATAACATGACAACTTCCCTTCTGTATAAATCCATAATGAAGTTCCCTCTGTTTGGTGTATAGTATCCTTTCTAACAACTGAAGGAAAGGAAAAAAAAAAACAACCATGCAGAATGATGGTTAAGTACCCAGAATTATTTTATTTTTTTAAGATTGTTTATTTATTTGACAGAGAGAGAGAACGCAAGTAGGCAGAGCAGCAGGCAGAGGGAGAGGGAGAAGCAAGCTCTCCACTGGGCAGGGAGCCAGATGCAGGGCTCAGTCCCAGGACCCTGGGATCATGACCTGAGCTGAAGGCAGCCACTGAACCAAGTGAGCCACCCAGGCACCCCCAGAATTATTTTAAATAAAAATGCAAGGCCTTCAATATACTTCAAAGAAAAAATACATGTATTTTAATAGGCAAAGTATATTATAAGGTATGTATCAAAATAGGAGATATAAACTAATATGGAATGCAAATTTAAAAAGACAAAATATTCAGTGTATTACAAAAAGGTAACAAATTAAAAGTCACTCTCAAAATCTGACATTTTCCTCTAAGCACTTAATTTTTATGTGTCAGTAGAACATTTCATATTGTTGATTATAAAAACACAACTAAAAATGGAAAAGTATTCCTGAAACTAAAACAAGTTCACGTTCAAATGTGAGTAAACATGATGAACTATAATCAGGTAGATCATGTACAATTTCACAGTAACCATTTATTCAAATGACTTTCAAAGTTAGATTCTTGATAATATTAGTTGCCTTGTAGCCTATGGCCTGTTGATCAGCCCTTACTGATGTTTTTCTAGAGGGCTGACCATAGCACTTTTTTTTTTTTTTTAAGATTTTATTTATTTATTTGTTAGAGAGAGAGAGAGAGAGCGAGCACAGGCAGACAGAGTGGCAGGCAGAGGCAGAGGGAGAAGCAGGCTCCCTGCCGAGCAAGGAGCCCGATGCGGGACTAGATCCCAGGATGCTGGGATCATGACCTGAGCCCGAAGGCAGCCGCTTGACTAACTGAGCCACCCAGGCGTCCCGACCATAGACTTTTTTGGTAAACTATAATTATTTAAAAACTAAATGGAGGGGTCCCTGGGTGGCTCAGTTGGTTAAGCATATGCCTTCATCTCAGGTCATGACTCTGGGGTCCTGGGATTGAGCCCTGCATGGAGCTCCCTGCTTAGTGGGGAGCCTGTTTCTCCCTCCCCTGCTCCTCCTGCTTGTGCTCTCTGTGTCTCTCTGTCTCTCTCTTTCTGTTAAGTAAATAAATAAAATCTTAAAAAAAAAAACAACTAAATGGAATAAGACTGGTTTCCTTTTGAGGATATATATACATTATTTCTATTATCTTATCTCTCTTGTTCCTCTTATTTTTTGATCTGGGGAAAGATCCCCTATATGCCCATTAACATGAATATTATGCCATATATAGATTATAAACCTAGTATTATTAATAAATATTCACATTAAACTGCACATTTATAAATACTTTTTTTTTCATAACAACTGTGTAAATGAAGATAGAGCTGCATGATACAGGAAAGAACCGAGAATACTGGTATTTTCAGTGTATTAGCTAGATTAGATTGGTTTCTCAGAAGCATAACCTAGATGAAAAGTCAATATATATATTAAATCAAATATGGTGTATATTCTGGTGTCCCTAGCTATCTTGCAAAAGGATATGCCCCTGGAAACACAGGAAATCCAAAATACCTAAAGCAATCTTGAAAAAAAAAAAGACCCACAAAGTCAGAGAATTCAGACTTTTATGTTTTAAAATTTAACTCTAATAATCAAGACAGTGAGGTACTGGCAAAGAACAGACATATAGATGAGCCGAAGAGACTTGAGAGTGCAGAAATAAGCCCTAACACTTATACTCCATTGACTTTTGACAAAGGAGTCAAAGCCAGTTTTACGAGGAAAAAATATTTCAACAAATGATTCTAGGACTACTGGATTTCCACATGTATAAGAGTGAACTGGACCTCTTCTTCACACCACCCATAAAAAGTAACTTAAAATGGATCATAGGCATAAGTATAAGAACCAAAATGATAAAACTCTTAGAAGAAAACACCAGGGTATATCTTTATGATCTTAGGTAATGACTTCTTAGCTACACCATCAAAATTATAAGTGATAAAAGAGAAAACTGATTAGGACATCATTAAAATTAAAAACATTTGTGGTTCAAAGGACACTATCAAGAAAGTGTAAAGACAGTCCACAGGAGGGGAGAAAAATATTTGCAAATCATTTATCTGATAAGATTTGTATCCAGAATATATAAAACTCAACAACAAAGAGACAAATAAACCAGTTTAAAGAAAATGGATAAAAAATCTGAATAGCTATTTCTCCAAAGATACACAACTGGTCCATAAGCACAAGAAAAGATGCTCAACATCATTAGTCTTCACAGAAATGCAAATTAAAGCCACAGTGAGGGGTGCTTGGGTGGCTCAATGGGTAAGTTTCTGCTGTCTGCCTTCTACTCAGGTCATGATCTGAGGGTCCTAGGTTTGAGCCCCCGTCCGTCTCTCTGCTCAGTGGAGAGCCTGCCTCTCCCCTTCCCATTGCCTGCCACTTCCCCTGCTTGTGCTCTCCATCTCTCTGTCAAATAAATTAATACAATATTTTTAAAAAACCACAATGAGCTAACACTTCCCATCTAGGATGGCTATAATCAAAAGGACATACAATAACAAATGTTACTGTTATATTGTTATTATTTTTAAGGTGTGGAGAAATTGGAATCTTTATTCATCGTTGCTGGGAATGTAAAATGATGAAGTCACTGTGGTGGAAATCAGTGTGGCAGTTTCTAAAAATGTTAAACATCGAGATAGCATATGACCCAACAATTCTGCTCCTAGGTATGAAAACATATGTTCACACAAAAACTTGTACATGAACATTTATAGCAGCATTATTTTAATAACCAAGAGACAGAAACAATCCAAATGCCTATCAATTGATGAACTGATAAAATGTGGTATATCCATAGAATGTGGTATCATTCAGCCATAAAGAGAAATGAAGTGCAGGTATATGCTACAACATGGATAAATGTGGAAAACATGACGCTAAGTGAGAGAAGCCAGTCACAAAAGATCTATCGTATGATCCTAATCATATGAAGTGTCTAGAATGGGCAAATCTATAGAGACAGAAAATAGATTAATGGTTGCATATGGCTGGGGAGGTAGGAATGAGGGGTTGATGGGGGATGATTACTAAGGAGTACAATGTGCTCTTTTGGAGGTGATAAAAAAGTTCTAAAATTAAATTACGGTGACTGCACAACCCTGCAAATATAGTAAAAGCCATTGATTTATATACTTCAAATGGGCAAACTATGGTATGTAAATTATATCTTGATAAGGCTCTTACTTTTTTAAAAATGTCATGTTCTGTTTAGTAATAAGGATTTTTTAAAAAAGATTTTATTTATTTATTTGACAGACAGAGATCACAAGTAGGCAGAGAGGCAGACAGAGAGAGAGGAGGAAGGAGGCTCCCCACTGAGCAGAGAGCCCAGTGTGGGGCTTGCTCCCAGGACCCTGGGATCATGACTTGAGCTGAAAGCAGAGGCTTTAACCCACTGAGCCACCCAGGAGCCCCAGTAATAAGGATTTTTATATCAGATATAAGAACATCACAGTTACCTCAACTCTTCGCCAGGATTATGGTGGTAAATTTTTGTATACAGTAAATATTACCAAAGGCAATCCTGAAACAATGATCAGTGCTCAAAAGAGGCTCCTTGTGTGTTTTTCTACTGTTGGTAGTAGAGTTAGTTTTTAGTCTCTGGTTGGTCTCTTTGCTTTAGCATGCTTTAGTTTGTTGTTGGCTGCTTCCCAAAATGACCGCCTTGTTACTGTCCTCCCCATTAAAAATAAGAAAAGATCACATAATTATTTCTTCAATATGTTCATTTTACACATTGGAATGAAAGTAAAGATCTATCCCATAGATTAGAGCTATTTATACATTACTTCATTACTTCTTAGTGATCTAGGCAAGCCATGTCTGAGGACCCAAATGGGGTCCCACAGGAAAAGCCAAGAGGGCCCTTGACTTCATTCAAAATAGAAATAAAATACAAGCCAGGAAGATGTGAGAGCAGAGTTTAATGAATAGCGTAAGTGATAGCATATAGCATAGCAGATGGAATGCCTGGGAGGCTCAGAAAAGGAGAAGTGAATTTCTCCATTGCTTAAGATTAGGATTTATACTGGAAAGGGTTCCAAGGTATGGGTTCCTTTGAAAATCCAGGTTAGTCTCTCTTTCCCAGCACTGCCTGTGGACGTGGCAGCCATCCATTACTGGGCATTGTGGCTGCCCTCAGACCTCTGGTGAAGGCCAAATTCATTAAAAAGAGGACCAAGAAGTTCAGCCAGCACCAGTCAGACCGATATGTCGAAATTAAGCATAACTGGCAGAAACTCAGAGGCACTGACAATAGAGTGCATAGAAGACTCAAGGGCCAGATTTTTTTTTTTTATTTTTTTCCAAGGGCCAGATCTTGATACTCAACAGTGATTACAGGGGCAACAAGAAAACAAAGCACATGTTGCCCGGTGGCTTCTAGAAATTCCTAGTCCACAATGTCAAGGAGCTTGAAGTACTGCTGATGTGCCAAAAGTCTTAGTGTGCAGAGATTGCTCAGAATGTCTCCTCCAAGAACTGCAAAGCCATTTGGAAAGAGCGGCCCAGCTGGCTGCCACAGCCACCAATCTCAATGCCAGGCTGTGTAGCAAGGAAAATGAATAGACAGACAGCTTATGCGCACATCAAACTTGTGTTAATAAAACTATCAAAAAAGAAAAAAAAGGAATCCAGGTTAGGGGCTCAATGAAGGTGAGTGTCCGGTGAACAACAGGTGTAATTCCATAAATCACTGAAGGGGCTACTGGCCCCAATGTCCACTGTGGTTTGTTCTTAAGATGTTATCAGGTGTGTGGAGACCTATGGCAAAACTCAGAGAATGATCAACTGTCTTGCTTCCCCCCTGGAGTGGGAACATAGCTTCTTTGGTTTACTCAGATGCAAGATGAAATACAGAATATGAGTAAATGGGGCCTAGCAGAGAAATACCAGGGATGGAGCTTTTCTAAAATGGAGTCCCTTCAGTTTCCCTATCTCATTAGAGTTACAAGTCTTTTTTTTTTTTTTTAAGATTTTATTTATTTATTTGACAGATAGAGATCACATGTAGGCAGAGGGGCAAGCAGACAGAGAGAGAGGAGGAAGTAGGCCCCCCACCAAGCAGCGAGCCCCACGTGGGGCTCAATCCCAGGACTCCGGGACCATGAACTGAGCTGAAGGCAGAGGCTTTAACCTACTGAGCCACCCAGGCACCCTTAAAAGTGTTTCTCCAGAAAAATATTTTGATTCACCATTGATTCTTAATCTTGGGACAGCTTCTTGTTATCAGTGTACTTCATGTGCCTGAAACATCTTCCTTATTAGCCAGTATCACCCACATCATCCTAGGAAGTGCAAAGTAGCTCAAATTTAACCTGAACAGAACATAATTTGGGATCTGCCATTAAAATTATATATTATGCATTTTTTTATAGAAATGCCTCAGGTTTGGTTTTTTTTTAAAGATTTTTATTTATTTGACAGAGATCACAAGTAGGCAGAGAGGCAGGCAGAGAGGGAGAGAGGGGGAAGCAGGCTCCCCAATGAGCAGAGAGCCCAATATGGGGCTTGATCCCAGGACCCCGGGATCATGACCTGAGCTGAAGGCAGAGACTTTTTAAAAAAAAATTATTTATTTGACAGAGAGAGAGAGATCACAAGTAGGCAGAGAGGCAGGCAGAGAAAGAGGAGGAAGCAGGTTCCCCGCTGAGCAGAGAGCTCGATGTGGGGCTCGATCCCAGGACCCCAGGACCATGACCCGAGTTGAAGGCAGAGGCTTTAACCCACTGAGCCACTCAGGTGCCCCATATTATGCATTTTTGAAGAAAAAATCACTTACATGCTTTTTAGGCTTATGGGTACATACACTTAACCAATATAACATATTTTAAAAGATTACATTTTTTTTTGCCCTGCACGCTCAAGTCTCTCTTCCTGTCATTTTCATTCAGTCCACATTCCCCCACCCCCCGTCCAAGAATACAGGAATCTTTACAGAAATAATTTGCTTCCCTTTAAATCCATATCAGGAGTAGGAGAAAGACAGCGAAGGTAAGTTCTATGCCACCAACAGCCATTAAACATGCACAAACTTTTTAAGAGGTGCCAAAACTAACTAGGAAGAAGAAAAAAGTAGAATGAAGGCTTTTGAGCAGTTTTTAAAAATTACCTTAAGAATACTACCTTGTAAGCCAATTTTAACATTATCCAGAACACAACATTTACATACTTTGAGAAATGTTCTTATCACAGTTTCGGAAATAACTACTACAAGCAATTTACAATTCCGAATCAGAAGCCTTTTTGGCCTGGTACATCTCAGAATTCAGAACTTTGATTAGAAAGGTGTGTGGTCATATATTATGCAACACTTTGAGCATGGGTTGGAGCTGCACTGTAATTAAACACGTTAATTGTTCCATAGAAAACTTAATGACTATTCACAGTAAGTGAATATCCGGTTATACACGGCTTCAATTCCGTTCAGGTCAGATTTAACTAGTACGGGATTTAGTTAGGAAAGACAGATAAATGACTGGGACCTGTAATGACATGTTTATCTGAAATCCATTTCTTTATCATTGATACCTGGTTCAGAGCCAGTGCAAACTCTTGGTCTTTTCTTCCCCAAAAAAGGAACAATGCACTTAAAACTTAAACTGAAACAGTACCTTTTGTTTCAAAAGGTAAATGTAAAATGGACTAGCCTGTGAAACTAAGTTAATTACTTCATGATCCTCCTGAACTTGTCGAGCTCCACTTTGGTTAAAAACTCCCATTTTGGGGGCATAATAGGAAAAGACATCAATCAGATCAGTCCCAAGCGTGTACTGTGAGCATCCCTTGGGGCTTCACGGACCTTGGGACCAGGAAGAAGGGCAGAAGGGTAGGGAGGCTAGGGATGCTGAGGAGTGTTCAGGCCATTATCTACGTTGGGCTAACTTCAGTCTCAGTTGGATAAAGGGGCAAGAAAGTAGAGATCTTCGCGGTCACTGCTCTCTTGCCAGAGAACAAGATTCCTTCCAGAGGCACTGGTGTAAATTCTTGCTTGCGGGTTGCAAAAACAAGGAGGAGGAGCGGCTGGTAAGCTGGAGCTGGTGCTAGAAGAGGAAGGGCAACAGGGCGCTGAGTCTTGCACAAAGTGGGTGCAAAGGAGTCTAAGCCACCAGTTCCTGAATCGGTCCCAGAGGATTAAGTGTACCTGCGTGGATGGAGCACTACAGGATCCGAGCCTCCTGACCCGACGTTGTGTTCCACCTGCACCAAGTGGTTAACTGCTATGCCGCAGGGCTTGGGCCCTTCCACCCGCGCCGGGGAACCCTTTCTCCCGCGCGCAGCCTGGAACAGATCTCCAGCGGAGGACGCCGGCGGGGAGCCGGGCTGGGTCCTACCCTAGCGCAGGCCCGGCTCGTCCCCGGCTTCAAGTACGGGGCGGGACACTCGCGGCTTTCCATCCAATCCTCGTTCTCCGGTGACCGCGGGGCGGGACCCTCGCGGCTTTCCATCCACTCCTCGTTCCCCGGTGACCGCGGGGCGCGACCCTCGCGGCTTTCCGTCCAATTCCCGCTCCTCAGCGGCGGCGGCGAAGCGGACAGTGGCGCCTGTGGGCTGCCGCGGAGTAGGCGAAGCGCAAGCGGTGAGATCTGCAGGCCCAAGGGGACAGCGCTATGTCCCTCCCTCAACCCCTGGGGATCGTGAGGGAAAGTTAGGTTGCTTCGAAGAGAGCTGAATAAAAGTCGAACGGCGGAAGTGCCGGGACTCAGCGGGAGCGTCGTGTTGGCAGGCATCTATCTTGCTTGTGGGGGTCGGAAACTTAGCCCTGAAGTTGGGCCGCCGGGCTGGTCCAAAGTGCTGCTTACTCGCATTTCTCTCACTTGGCCTCGTGAGTGTGCAGAGCTGCTCTTGGTGTGGTGGGAGGAGGCTGAGCTCTGGTCGCACTCAGCGCCCCCTGTTTTCTCCAGTCGCACTTTGAACTCCTCGTCGCCTTGAGACCCGGCACCGGAGGCACTTTAATGTATTGAGAGCGTGATTGTCGGAAACCTGGTTAATCCTGTAGTCCTTGTGAGCTAGCGTTTAGCAGATGAACTTTTTGCGTGTTTGCTCTGATTCCCAACAGGTTAAGTCTTGGGGCTTCCCAGTTTCCAGAATTTTTGCCTTCCACGTTCTTTCGCCAGTTTTTGCTAAAAATATCCCCCTAATATAAAAATATTTTTTCCTTCCCACAGTCACCAGCCTAGTTCAAACCCCTGTATTCTCGAAACAGGATTGGCGCAGCAGGCTCCTGGCAGTCCTAAGCAATTCATCTTGGTGTACCGGTATGTGACACTATGTTTGTTTGTAGGTTTACTTACCTTCCTGATTCTGTTTACCATTTTATTTACATGGTTTGCGTTTTATTGCTCCAGGAATCCTACTGTAAATTAATTCCAGTGACATCTTTTCTTAATGCGTTTGTAGGTTCTTTTGGAATTATTTAATCTTCGTGGTAGAGAATTCAGAATAATCCTTCCTGAACAAATTTGGTAATTTATATTTTCAGTGTACCTTTTGGTGAGTTAAGACTAGTATGGGATTGGTAGTCTCGGTATGAGTTTTCTAGAGTCTATTAGGTAGCAGGGAGGTACACAAGGAATAGGGTATCTTTTCTGTATATGTGTATTAGATTCTTACTGCTGACAACAATTTATCACAAACTTAACAGTTCAAAAATAAATATCACAAATTGGTTATCTCACAGTTTCTATAGATTGGAGGTCCAGGTAGGTTTAGCTGGATACTCCGCTTAGGATATCACAAAGCTGAATAAAGGTTTCTGTAGTTCTTGGCCCTTTACTGGAGACTCTGGGAAAGAAGCCAGCTCTAGGCTAATTGAGATTGTTGGCAGAATTCATTTTCATGCAGTTCTAGGCTGAGGTTCCCATTTCCTCACGGGGTTCCAGCTGGGGCCTTTCTCAATTCCATAAGACCACCTGTATCTTGATAGCCAGAGAGACCGTTCAGTCCTTTTCATGCTTTTAATCTCCCTCGCTCATCTACAGCCAGCTGCTGAAGAAAGCATTCTGCTCCTGAGAGCTCCAGTGATTAGACCCACCTGGATAATCTATTTAAGCTTAATTGTGCTGTGTAAGACTACATGATCACAAGATAGAAGTGATGATCTCCTTATATTCACAGGTTCTGGAGAGTATAAGGGTGGAATCGTGGGAGCCATTCCTAGAAATTTTGCCTAGCATTGTTTGGTTGTCTCAACTAGATTACGTTATTTTTATAATTCTTTTGTAGGCATTTAAAAATAATCCTAATAACATGTCTTTTTGATTATGATTATCCTTTTTACAGATAAGGAAATTCAGTTAAAGTTAGTTGCCCAGGGGCTTGTGGCTAGAGAGCAGTGGATTTGGTATCTTCCTATATTTCCATTTGGTCTAAAATTTATATTTATTCGTGGTCAAAATAAAGTGCGCCAAAATCACTATATGGGAAGAAGCTGAGGAATTATGAGATCTTTGCTTTTATTTAACAGAGAGATCACAAGTAGGCAGAGAAGCAGACAAGGAGAGGGGGAAGCAGGCTCCCACTGAGGAGAGAGCCCTAAGATCATGACCTGAGCCAAAGGCAGAGGCTTAACCCACTGAGCCACCCAGGTGCCCAGGATTATATCTTTCTTTTAGTGGTGTAGGTTAAACTCTTTTACCCTAACAAAGAAAGCCCAAAATACGATGACATGAATAAAAGTGTTTTTTTCATACATCTATTGGGAGGAGGCTAGGGCTAGTAGGAAGATTCTGACAACCTCAATACCTGGTTTCCATAAACAGTTCCAAGGTGCTGCTTTGGTTGGTCCTACTTGTTAGGCAGTGAGGAGAGAAAGCATAGGGAGAGTAAGTGTCGTTAGTCCTTAATAGGGGCATGACCTGGAGGAGACACATTACAAAGTCATACTGAGCTCCAAGGCATGGTAGGAATGAAAGCTGTGTGGCTTTATACCCATTTAGAACTCTGGATTCTGGATTCTGTTAAGACAAAAAGGGGAAAATTTATATTGACTGATAACAGTCTCTGTCACGTCCTTGCTTTTTTTTTTTTTTTTTTAAGATTTTTTATTTATTTGACAGAGGCAGAGATCACAGGTAGGCAGAGAGGCAGGCAGAGAGAGGACGAAGCAGGCTCCCTGCTGAGCAGAGAGCCCGATGCGGGCCTCGATCCCAGGACCCTGAGATCATGACCTGAGCTGAAGGCAGAGGCTTTAACCCACTGAGCCACCCAGGCGCCCACGTCCTTGCTTTTGATGGTGTTTTATTCCATAACCTTCTGTGAGTGGAATATTTTGTATGGCTTTGGTATTGTAATTTAAAAAGTGGCATTTGAAAGGTAGGTAATTCCTGTTAAAGATCCTTGATTTCTCAATTGCTATTATATAACTTAATTTTTAAAGGCTTCTTTGAGAAATCTCATTTTTCATTTAACATTTGTATACATTCACATTTTGGGTTAGTTTGAGTTCTTTGAGGAAAACTAGTAAATTTGTGATAAATGTTTAAGATTGCTTTGGGATACTTGAAGCTGTTTTGTAGATCTCAAACCATCTGCGTAAGTAGGCTACAGCAACTTGTCATGATTTATGTATTCTGTGATATTCTACAGCTGGTTGAGTCTTATACTGCTCTTCATACTTTATTCTAGAGACTTCTTTCTTTCCACTCATCAGACTCTGCTACACATCTGAATTCTACCTACCCATTTAGACCTACAGGGAGTTTGCTCACAATCTCAGTTAGCTTTAATGTAGGGCAAAGATTTTAATGAAAGAGATGTAGGTTTTGGTTTCTTCATATGTAAAATGGAGGGGAATGCCAAAAGGCAGAGATAATAGGAAGATTAGATAAATATCTTCTATCACACCTCTTATACTACTTAGCAAATAGTGGGTACTCAATAAATCAAAATTGTATTAGTTCTACTGATGATTTCTTGAATTCCAGCAATTGGAGTCTGTACTTTTTTTCCCAATTGATTTTCTCTGACAAGTTTATGAATTCCTTAAGGACTAGGACCAAATTCTGTATATACTGTGATCCCTAAATAATGACTTAGTGAACTGTAACTAGCATATATAAGAGGATTTATGAGATTAAAACTATCAGGGCTTTTTTTCTTTAGTTTTCCTGTTTTGATTGCATCATGGAAAATCAGTTGGCTAAATCAACTGAAGAACGAACTTTTCAGTACCAGGATTCTCTTCCATCTCTGCCTGTTCCTTCACTTGAAGAATCATTAAAAAAATACCTTGACGCAGGTATGTTTGTAATCTTCTAGTAATATTATTAGCAACTTAGAAACTGAAAGTATTAGAAGTTGATGAAGTTCTAATTGTTTTTTCCTTTAGACTCATGATAAAGTATCCTTAAAGTGTCCAGAACTTGGAGCGCCTGGGTGGCTCAGTCGGTTGAATGTCCAACTCTTGATTTTGGCTGAGGTCAGGATCTCAGGGTCCTGACATTGAGCCCTATGTTGGGCTCCAAGCTGGGCATGGAGCCAGCTTAAGATTCTCTCTCTGTCGCTCTCCCCCTCCCTCTGCCCCTCCACCCCCACCATCCCCACCACCCCTTCCACCCCTACCTGCGATCGCTAGCTCTCTTAAAAAAAACAAACAACAAAAAAGGCATTTAAAAATGTCCAGAACTTTTCTGTATCTCTCAAGTTAATTTTTCTTTAGTTTAAAAAGCCAGATACTACTATTAGGTTTATAATAAAGAGTAGTAGGCCTCTGCCTTACTCTCTACATCCCACCCAATCCCACTCTCTCAGTCAAATATTTTATCTTTTTTTTTTGTATTGTTTATCTCCGGATTTAAAGTAAACTTTAAACTTACTTTGAAGATTTTATTCATTTATTTGACAGCCAGAGATCACAAGCAGGCAGAGAGAGAGAGGAGGAAACAGGCTCCCCACTGAGCAGAGAGCCCCACTCAGGGCTCAATCCCAGGACCCTGGGATCATGACCTGAGCCGAAGGCAGAGGCTTTAACCCACTGAGCCACCCAGACGCCCCTAAGCTTACTTTAAACTTAAAGTAAACTTACTATTAAATAGTAGTTAGGTTTTTTTTAGTTGTGGATATTATAAATTTGTTCCTAAGAAGATGTGGATTTAGCTCTTTAACACCTTTGACCTTCCTGTTCTTTGTACCCAACATATAGGCAATCCAACATATCCACATTTTCCTTTTCATTCTTTTAATATAGTTGTACAAAATCACCATTTGGGATTAAATTAGTATTCACTTGATTTAATTAGGTTTCACCTAATTTAAATCTGTATGTACCTGAGTTAATTTACCTGACCATCTAGGGTTTCTTATTAGGCAGCTATTCACAAGAGAACTATTCATTTTACTTTGAATACCTGTTGATGACATTGTTTTGTTTTGCTTATTTTTCCTTTGCTTACTTTGCTTTGTATCCATAAGTGATTCACTAGCAAATACTTCAGTACACTGAAAATCCCTGACTACATTATATACTTTATATATATATAACATATATGTGTGTGTATATATATATGATATGTACAAGTATATAGATATGTACCTATACATTATATACATGAGCTATTCTCTCGGTTTCATTTCTTGGAGACCTCCCTCCTGGGTCCCTCTGCCCTCTTGCTTCAATTAGTGTTCACTTTTCTTGAGTGGGCTGGACAGCTGTTAGCTTGGAGCTTTCCTTCCCCCATCTCTGGCAGTTCTTTTTACCCCTCTCTCCTGTGTTGGATTTCCTGGTTCCTGGCTGTCTTTCTTCCTCTTTTTACTTATTTTTGTGAAGCACATCTTCAGTAGCTACTTGAGACAGAGTTTCTGGGAAGGAAAGAATGTAAGACCTAAAATTTTATTCTACCCTTGTACTTGATTTTCTGGCTGAGAATAAAATATTCTGGGTTGGAAATGATTTTTCTTAAGAGTTTTGAAGGTACTGTTTGTTTCTCCTGAGAAGTTCCTCCTGAGATGCCATTCTGTTTGGTCCTTTATATGTGACTTGTTTTTTAAACACTCTGGCTCTATTTGGAAACCTTTTTCTTTATCCCTACCATTCGGAATTTCTTGATGTCCCATAGTATATAGATTTTTTCATTTATTTCTCTGAATATACAGTAGATTCTTTTAAGTTTAAAACATGTTGTTCAATTCTAGGAAATTTTCAAAATACCTTTTCTTGGATAATTTTCTCCTCCTTTCTTTGTCCTCTCTTTCTGGAACTCCCATTAATTGGATCTGGGGAGCTCTGGACTAAACTTTTTATGATTTTATTTATTTATTTGACAGACAGAGATCACAAGTAGGCAGAGAGGCACGTAGGGGGAAACAGGCTCCCTGCTGAGCATAAAGCCCGATGAGGGGCTTGATCCCAGGACCCTGGAATCATGACCTGAGCCGAAGGCAGAGGCTTTAACCCACTGAGCCACCCAGGCATCCTGGACTAAACTTTTAATTAGAAAATTATTTCCCTTGTTATTTAATGGCTTTCCCTTTCTGGTTTTTTAGTGTTGGGTGTCACCAATCCTGTTTTTGCTCATTTTGCTCTTTGATTCTCATGTGAGAAGCTTTCTTCAAATATCTGACAATCACTAGTCATTCATTTTTAAGAGGCCCTAAAAAGTTGATTGAGAGCTCTGTGTGCATGGTTAGGGGTTTGGTGACCACCAGTAGGCCTTCTAGTGAACCTTCTTGCAGAGATCTAGCAGTTCCACTAGACCATGTCCAGATATGTCATACTTCTCTTGGACTGATCCGTTTCCCCAGAGAATCCTCTTTTGTTTAGAAGGCATGAACCTAATGTCTAGTCTTTTGTGGGCTAACTAGGGGAAGGAGGCTGGAGGGCTTATTTTTCTGGGTGTACACTTTGATTATAATCTCTCTTTTTTCCAGTATGGGTTGGGATCTATTTATACTGTTTGCCTGGTTCAGTTTCTCTAGACCTCTAGATTTCTTCTTGTGTTGGTAGGCAGTTGCCTGGCTTTCCAGAATGGAGAAAGATCTACAGGCGTAGGTGTGAATGGGATGGTAGTCTGCTGCTTCTGAACATTTTTAAGCAACCTGTTTTCAGTCTCTGTTTGCCCACTTTGGAAGTCCATTTGCCTTGAGTTTTTTAACCTTTCTGGGATTCTACTGCAGCCATTTGTTTGCTTCTTGGTTTGCACTTAACCCTACCTGTCTCTTCCTACCTTCTATTCTCTAGGCTTTAGATGCTAACTTTCTCCATTCTACAAATTCAGGTACCATTTTCTTACCTCTTTTCTAATGTGTGAAATGTTAGTTTAACTGGTCTGCTGCCCTCTCCTTTCACATTCTTTGTCCTTATAGATTTATACCTTTTTAATTACTGTCATTTTAGTGAGTTTCTAGAAGGATTAGAGATAAATGTATGCATTAGTTCACTTTGTTTAACTGAAAGTCCTCTGATATTTTTACAATTTCTTCCTTTTTTCCTCATTACTTTTATCTGGGAATTCTAGTTTCCTTTTTAAAAAAATTACTGTTTATTTGCTATATTTTTATTACTCATTTTGCTTGTACTATCTCTAAATAGAGCTATTTAAATTGACTTCAAGATAGTACTTTTAAGAGGCAAAATAAAAAGGAAGATATTAATGTCCTTTAACTACTAATTGACTTGTCTGTAGCTTAATTTTCAGAACAGTTGGTTTTCATCTTCATGGACTAGGAACCTTCCCATCCCCTTCCCCACTTTTGGGGAAGGAAACAATTATTGGCTATGGGCAGGTTTTATACTTAAATTTACATATGTATTGCATTTACATACATGATGTTCAAGTCTTTGCTTGAACATTAGCAGAAAGAAGTTTTCATTTCTCTTATTTATTGCTATGCAGGATTTACTTCTCTGTTGGACCAATAGCTAGAGGATAGTCCTGTCTTCATCATTTTAACTGTCATCATCCAGAATGATTTTGAAGGAATTTTTCAGAAAATAGTTATCAGATTACATAGTATCCCCTGTTTAATTTTTTATAGCATTTTGCATTGTTGCTTTTCAGTCATTTTCATGTTGTAAATTCTCTTATGGTTTATTGGACCACTGTGATAATTAATGCATATCTTACATAATTGAGTCTCATTATTTGTGTAATAATGGAGGTGAGTTTGTTTTACTTGATGTCGAAATATTTTAACGCATATTTTTTCCTTATAGTAAAGCCGTTTGCAAATAAAGAAGAATATAAAAAAACTAAAGAAATTGTCCAAAAATTTCAAGATGGTATTGGAAGAAAACTGCACCAGAAATTACTTGAAAGGGCAAAAGGAAAAAGAAATTGGGTATTTATGTTATTATACTTAGGATTAGAAAATTGATGATGCCTAAAGAATGTAAATAGCTTTCATTTTTAAATTATTGGCATAAATGTCCTTTCAGTCATTGATATAGTCATCCAAAAGAATTAATGAATTGTTTAACTCTAGGGAGTTTTGAGTGTTGTGTGTGAGCTCCTCTCTTATATGGGGAACCTGTCAGAATACAGATTGCTTGGGACCAGGGATTCTGAATGGGGGCCCAGAAACTCTTATTTTGACAGCTGTCCCATGTGGTTCTGATGGAGGTGATCTGTAGCCCTTGCTTGTGAGAAGCACTTTGTTCAGGTAATCCTAGTCTGAAAAAACTCCAGACACTAAAAATAGATACCACATAGGTGGTATACAAATATTTAAACATCATATGGAAGGTTACATATGGGAGTTTATGGGCCATTACAAAATTGGAGTGGAGAATGATTATGAATATTATGTATTCTAGTTAAATAGATTGAAGGGGAGATGTTGGTATAATAATTACTGAGGCACTAATTTTCTACAGGGAGTCTTTGACTTTTTCAGCTTAATTATTTCTGTAGTATGAAGCAGAGGATAAGTTTTTGTAATTAAAAAATATTGCCTGACTCTAGAAATAATGATTATAGCTATCTTTAAGTTTTAGAAATAAAAAGGAAGCTGATCTTTTCATTAGTCATTGATACTTGTGATGGAGTAATGAAATTTTATACTTCCAGATTCCTTTATTCTCAGTCTTGAGACTTGAGTGATTTTGTAATTAAATCAGGGTAAAGATAATGAAGTCTGTATCCTTTTGCTTATTTCTTTTCCTAAATGATTGATTATAGTTTATCACATCAGTTCCTTAAAAAATAATTCCACGTAGTTTGGGATCTGTTTACCTAAGCATGAAATTGAATTGCATATTGTAAAAAAGACACACAAAGCTCTGTCTGTGAAAAATCTAAATCAGTTTTAAGTATTCTGAAAAGGTTTTATATTTCTGATTTAGTATTTCAGTTTTTGCTTGGAAAAGGGTAATTGCAAATGCCTTAATAGTTGCTAAAATTAAGTGTTAAAATTAAGTTGTTTTATATTTATTTACCCAAGGTGCTCTGAGAAAACACACCTAAGTACTTAGTTTGGTATTTGTGACTCCAATAAGATCTGTCTGAAAAGGTGCCTTTTCATTGCTTTCTTGTTGCCTGTTTTTGATAGTGTAGTTAAACAGAATAGTATTTAAGATCTGATAGTTCCAAAAAAGGAAATGATCACAATAGCATCTTTCAATATCTACGATGATTTAAAACAAGATGTCTTTTTATTTCTTAATTTTTTTTGTTTTGTTTTCAAAACAAACTTACTGAGATAAAATTTACATATAATAAAATCTGTTATCAGTGTACAATGGGCATGGGTAAATAAACATGTTTTTAAGTTTAAAGAGAAAAGAACAAATATAGCTTTTTTTCCCCCCTCACAGTTACACATTCAAGTATTCTCAGCATTAGGTTAATATTCTTAATTTCTCTTAGCTGGAAGAGTGGTGGCTGAATTGTGCCTATCTGGATGTTCGTTTACCATCACAACTGAATGTCAATTTTGCTGGTCCTGCACCTTATATTGAACACTACTGGCCTCCAAAGGAAGGCACTCAGTTGGAAAGAGGAAGTATAAATCTTTGGCATAACTTGAACTACTGGCAGCTATTAAGAAAGTAAGGACAGTTATGTGAATTTAGTAAGAGATTTACTCAAAGTTTGACATGACAAAATGTTGAGAAGCTTAATTTATTTATTTTGAGGAACCTACAGTTGTGGCTACTTGGTTTATAAGTTTTAGAATGACTGGTTGATCAAAATACTTTTTTTGTTTATTTGTTTTAATAGAGAAAAAGTGCCTGTTGATAAATCTGAAAGTAGTCCTCTAGATATGAATCAATTCCGAATGCTGTTTTCCACCTGCAGGATTCCAGGAATTACTAGAGATTCAGTTATTAATTATTTTAGGACTGGTAAGTAGAAAACATGGGTGGTTTTTTTGGTAAAGGCATTGGAATTTGGGTAGTTTTGCTGTAGTCTCTACTGTGACACAATGGAACATACTTTTTTTGAATATTTCTTCACTGGATTTTGACTAATTAGAGGCTTTTTTAAAATCTTTCAGTCATTGTAATTAGTCAGAAATAATTTATGGGAATGGATTTTATAAACTACATTGTTCTGTGCAAAACCTGATGATTACATTGTGTCATTTGAGAGTTGAAATTCTAAAGAGTATTATTAATCAGAGTATTAGGAAATCTAGAGCATAGGATCTGGATCTATCTATCTCTGTCCTCCTCCTCTTTGGGTTCTCTTTTTGAGTGTGCTTGTCTGTGCTTATCATGCCCCATTTCTCTTTGTGAGTATGCCCTTCCTTCTACCCCCAGTCATATGAGTAAGGTAAGAGCCTGATATCAGTCTTCTCGAAGGCATATGAGTTCAGATTGACTCATCAAAGTCCTTGTTTTTACTGTCAGCTTAATGGCAAATTCTCCTTGGTGTACTAGCATATCTTAAAATGAAAATAGTTTTGTAAGTGCTGTTTTCCAGTTATTTCAGGATCTTTTTCTTTTTTATAAATTTAATAACATAGCTTATGGCGGGGCGCCTGGGTGGCTCAGTGGGTTAAAGCCTCTGCCTTCGGCTCAGGTCATGATCCCAGGGTCCTGGGATCGAGCCCCGCATCGGGCTCTCTGCTCATCGGGGAGCCTGCTTCCTCCTCTCTCTCTCTCTGCCTACTTGTGATCTCTGTCAAATAAATAAATAAAATCTTTAAAAAAAATAACATAGCTTATGGTTACTGTGGAATGTTATATTTTTCTTAACTGAAATTTCATTTAAAAGTAAAATTTCTGAAGCCAATTTTGTTTGTAGTGTGGGGAGTATGAGTTTACTTTCATGTATAACTCAACTCATCTTTGTAAACCTCATTAGATGCTTGAGATATTTAATGTCCTCAAGCCCACTCATATTTATCTTGATGTTGCAACTAAAAGGCCTGGTTATTTATGGCATAAAGTTTAATGGCCAAATATGAATGGAAAAGATGAATAGGAGAAAATGGAGAACAGCCGTAACAAAGAGAGAAATATACCTATTAGGATCTAATATCAATAGACCTGGTTTTCAGTTTAATTTTTTTCACTTCATAGGTCCTTAGATAAGGTAATCCTTTAAGTTACAGTATGTAAAATTCAGATTCATTAATTTAATAATGTGTCCCTTAATGCAGTCCTTTAAGCTGTTGTGGTTAGTATATTCTTGTACTTAAGACCATGTGAAGAGATGTAGATAGCTGAGATGTAGACAAAGCTGAGGGAATAACTAAACAAAAAAAAATAACAGAGTTAGTGATACTGTATAGAGAATTGAGATAATATGAGTAACTGAGTGGCTCTTTTAGATTAGATAGTCAGGGAAAACCTCTCTGAGGATCTGAATGATATGATGATCCAGCAGTTTTTTGGCTTTTTATTTTTCTTTTTTTAAGTTCAGTTTGTTGTTTTATGTGTTGAGGAGGGAATCCCTTGGGCATGAATACACTTGGCATGTTTGAAGGGGAATATGGGTGGACCAGAGTAGGCAGGAGGCAGAGGGGAATATTGGAGTGTTGACTAGAGACGAGATCATATAGTACTTTGTAAACCAACTAAGGTTTTTGGCTTCTATTTAAAATGTGAATAGATAGTGAGTTTTGAGAAAGAAAGTGATGTGATCAGATTTATGTTTTGAAAAGATGATTCTAGGGGTGCCTGGGTGGCTCATTTGTTAAGCATCTGCCTTTGGCTCAGGTCATGATCCTGGGGTCCTGGGATTGAGCCCCATTTCAGGCTCCCTGCTCAGTGGGGGCCTGCTTCTCCCTCCCCCACTCCCCCTGCTGTGTCCCTGTCTCACTGTATCTCTTTCTGTCAAATAAATAAAATCTTTTTTTTTTTTTAATGTGCTGTGCTGAGTGCTGTGAAGTGTGTAAACCTGGAGATTCACAGAACTGTACCCCTGGGGCTAATAATACATTATATGTTTATAAAAAATTTTTTAAAAATTATTTAAGGGGCACCTGGGTGGCTCAGTGGGTTAAGCCTCTGCCTTCGGCTCGGGTCATGATCTCAGGGTCCTGGGATCGAGCCCCACATGGGGCTCTCTGCTCAGCGGGGAGCCTGCTTCCACTCTCTCTCTCTCTGCCTACTTGTGATCTCTCTCTCTCAAATAAATAAATAAAATCTTTAAAAAAAAAATTATTTAAAAAAATCTTTTTTTTTTTTTTTTTAAGATGATTCTACCTGCTATTTGAGGAATAAGATTTTTAGGAACAGATCAGGGTAGAAGCAGGGATATCAGTTAGAAAATTGTTCCAATAATCTAAGAGAGCCATAAAAATGTCTCGAAACTAGGGTGATAGCATGGAGCTGGTTAAAAGTTGTTAGATTCTGGATATGTTTTGGCTTTGGATTTGGTAGAATTATTCATAGATTGGTTGTGATATGTGAGAGAAAAAGGAGAATCAGATGACTTAAAGATATTTGTCCTGAGTAATGGGATAGATAGGTGTGTTGGTTCTTGAGGTGGGAAAGCTTGGGAGGAAATACTTAGGGAGGAAATTAAGAGGTCCCTTAGACTATGTTGAATTTAAGATGGCTTTTAGACATCTGAAGTGGAAATGCAAGTGGGCAGTTAGATACAAAGTTTGGAGTTCAGAAGAGATTTCAGTACTGCACATACATAGGGATTCAGGAATCACCATTAGTAGGCATTTTTAAAGGCATAAGAGTAGCTAAAGTTACTTTTGTAACACCTAGAGATGGAGATTATCAGGGGAACCAGTACCAGTACTGAATCTTACCACAATTAAATAGGGTCTTTGGTAGTCTGAAGAGGAGAACATAGCAAAATAGACCAAGGTGGGAAGAAAGGAAGGACAGTGGTCTCCTGGAAGCCAGAAAAAGAAAGTGTTGTATCAAATGCACCAGAGGCCAAATGAAATAAAAAATTAAAAGTGACCATTGTATTTATCGACATGATATGGACTGAGTCTGCCCTGACAAGAGCAGTCTTAGTGGAATTTGGGGAAGGAGCTCAGTTGGAGGAGGTGAAAGCAAACCAAGTAAGTAGTGACAACCTTTGGAACTAATGCTTACAGAAGAAGCTTTGACGTGCGGTGGGAGGGACTTCCCTCTGCATATTTTTTTTTTAATGAGCGATATTTAACATAGGAATGACATAGGAGAGAGAGAAAAATAATCTGGCAGGGGAAAGGATAAGCAGCCAAAGTCATTGAAAAGATAACTGAGAGGATCAAGAGTAGAAAAGGTGGAGGGTTGGTCTTTGACAGGGAGCAAGGATGAGAAGGAATGCAGAAAGTGCATCTGGGTGCAAATAGATGGGTCAGTTTTGTTGTGGGAAGATGAGGAGGTCTATGTAATCTTTATGTTTTCCTTGGTGAAATGAGAACTGAGGTCATTAACTGGGGTAGAAGACTTGAGGAGAAAGGAGAAGGTTTAAAATACTAGTCATTTGGGGACGGTACCTGGCTGGCTCAGTCGGTTAAGTATCTGACTCTTGTTTTTGGGCTCACATCATGATCTCAGGGTCGTGGGATGAGCCCCACGTTGGGCTCCGTGCTCAGCATGGAGTCTGCTTGAGATTCTCTCACTCTCTCCCCACCTCTGCCTCTCCTCCAGCTTGCTCTCTCTTTCTCTTTCAAAATAAATAAATAAATATGTAAAAATCTTAAAAAAAATATTAGTCATTTTGGAAAGTGCGAGAAGCAGATGTGCTAGGGGAATGCAGGGTAGCTGATCAGTGTTGAGTGCCCATTTGAAGTGGTGTGTTTAAGAATTTAAAGGTAGATTAGACTGTGTGTTTTTTTCTTCAGCAAACATCAGGCAGGCACAGAGTGAGAGAGTGAAAGATTTAAGGGTTTTACAAGGAAGAAATTAAAATGCTGGGCCATGGAATCTATCTTTGATAGAAAATTGAAGAGATTATGCATGCGAAGGCAGCATGTAAAGCTCTGGCTAAGAGGATAGTGTCATTAAGGAGGCAGTAGTTAAGAACAATTTTTATTTTTACTTACCCCTTAAGAGACCATTAAGACTAATTCAGTCATGCCTTTTATCCTTTTTACCTCATTTTGTCTGAGCAGTTCAAATCTCTCAGGTCATCTCTTACCATCTAGATTCAGGGATTTGTATGTAGCCTAATTTGATCCAAGTTTCCCACTACTGTGACCCACCCTTTCTCCATTTCCCAGACTCTTCTGCTGTACTTTCTGGAGCTCATGGTCAGCAAAATCCTTTATATCCTCAACTTTTTCTCTGGAAGCTCCTGTTTCCTTCTGAAAGGTACTATTACTGAACCTTGTTATTCTTTGAGATCCCTGCATTCCCTATAGCCATCTCAAGTGGGTATCTTTTTTTGTCATACTGTGGTACTGAGGATAAATAGATGTTGGTGTCCTTTTTATTTCTGGTGGCCCTTGTCCCTTTTTTTTCCCCTTCTTTACAGTTCGAGTTCTTGAAGAAACGAAAGCTATGAGGTTATGTCACCCGAGCTTGTCATTGTTGTAGTGACCTTTTTCCTTTAATTCTTTTTTTTTTTTAAGATTTTATTTATTTATTTGACAGACAGAGATCACAAGTAGGCAGAGAGGCAGACGGAGAGAGAGCAAGGGAAGCAGGCTCTCTGCTGAGCAGAGAGCCCGACGTGGGGCTCAATCCCAGCACCCTGGGATCACGACCTGAGCCGAAGGCAGAGGCTTAACCCACTGAGTCACCCAGGTGCCCCTTTTCCTTTAATTCTTAACAAAAATTTTTAAACTTAAATTCAGTTAAACATATATGGTATTATTAGTTTCTGAGTTAGAATTTAGTATTCCCCCATTGCTTTATCACCAGTCTCACTATCTTTCTTTTCATCACTACTTCATTCACATTCTTTTCTTTCTTTTTTTTAAAATTTTTAAAAGTTTTTATCAATTTATTTGAGAGAGAGAGAGGGAGAGAGCACAAGTAGGGGGAACAGCAGTCAGAGGGAGAGGGAGAAGCAGGCTTCCCTTCTGAACAGGGAGCCTGATGCAGGGCTCAATCCCAAGGCCCTGGGATCATGACCTGAGCCGAAGGCAGAGGCTTAACCATCCGACTGAGTCACCTAGGTGCACCCCCTCCACCATTCTTGTTCTCGATGACTTTAGCTTCTAGTTGTAGATAGTCCATGATCTTCTTTCCTTCACTTTTTTCATCGAGTAATCTGTACCTTCACTCCTTCTCAAGCAACTACACACCTGTGGTCATGCCACAGAACTTGTTATTACAAAAAACTCATGTCCTCTAATGTAGAAATTTTAAGCATTTCATTCTGATCTCCACCTTCTCTTCACAACTCACTTCCTTTACTAGTCTACTTTAGCTATTTCTTTGACCATGCTGTGACTTAAATTGAATTATGGAATAGTTCTTCACAGTTCCATTCCTCCCTCTTCCACCCCCAATCTGTACTTCTTCCCATGCTTATTCACTGGAATTAACTCCTTTGCCTACACATTCAAATCTTTGCCCACTCGCTCCTTCATCACTCTACCCACACCTCATCATGGTTTAATTTTCATTTTCTGTCTTGCCTCTATATATTAAATATACCTACCCTAGCAATTTTTTTGGCCTGAGAAAAACAGAAAATCTCATTTGATTTTCTCAAACCCCAAATGGATCCACAGCATGAACTTGCCGTATTGTTTTGTCATGTTATTCTCTTCCAGAAAGACTATTTCATGCCTTTTTCCTTCCTTATTCTCAGCTAATGGACTCCTTCTCAACAAATGTAAAGCAGTCTTTCCATCAGGAAATCTAGTAGCCTATCTGTTAGGTGGAATGATGCCTCCGCACCCCGCAGAGATGTTCACTTTCTAATCCTTGGAATTCGTTTTAGGTTGCATGGTAAAGGGCAGTAAAGGTTGCAGATGAAATTAAGGCTGTTAATCAGTTGACCTAGACATGGGAAGATTATTCATGTGGGTACAGAGTAATCACAGGAGTTCTCATAAGTGAAGAGAGAGGCATAGAGAGAATCAAATTGATGGCAGCAAATTGATGGAAAGTCATGAACCTCCCTTGATGGCTTTGAGATGGAAGAGGCAAGTCCTGAGTCCAGGAGTGTGGGTAGCCTCTGGAAACTAGAAAAGCGAAGGAAATTCGTTCTCCTCTAGAGCCTCCAAAAGGAACACAGATATGTTGACACATTTTAGCCTACTAAGACACGTTTCAGACTTCTGGTCCCCAGACCTGTTAAGACCTGGTCAGTAAATGACGGGGGGGAGGGGGGAATAGTTAGTATTAAATGTAAAAAGATATGGGGGGTTTTGAAGGAAAAGAAGAAATGTTTTGGAAATAGTCATGAAAGGCAAAGAAAACACATGTCTCACCTCCTAGGACTTGAGAAAATAGGATATTAGAGGAAAAAAGTGCTGTCAGGACGTGGTGTTTCTCATAGTTGATGGATTTCGGGAGATAATGTGTGCAAAGCACTTACCACAGTTCTTATATGTATCAACCAGTAAATTTCCTTCCATTGGTAATATATGTCTTCTCTTTTTTTTCTTAGAGGGAAGAAGCAGAGATCATATAGGAAGCCATTTGTTAAAAGGAATAATAATTGAAAAATGAGGCTAAATCAGAATAGTCTGAGATTTGCAGCAAGGTAGTAGTTCCTGGGGAGTTAAGGCATACCCAGAAAATCATAGAATAAGTTATCAGTGGCTTACCAGGTGTCATTAGAACCTTAAGTAAAACTAGATTTGGCAAAAGCATTCTTGCCACGCAGGCAAACAGTGCCCTTTCTCAACTGAAAACTATTTTATTTAGAAACCATAGCTAGATATTACTGCAATTAAATTATCTGATGCACAGTCAACATTGAAATAAACCCAAAGAAAAACTGACTGATTCAAATAGCTCTTCTCCAGGATTCCTTGCTACCCTTTTCCCCTTGTCATTGCTGTCCATGAATAAACCAGAGAGCCCTGCAGTAGTATGGGATTTATACGAGTCTCAGGGTGTACAAATACTTGAAACTTCCGTGGGTTTTTCATGTTTCACATGGAAAGTTTTCAAGAGTGTGTATTTAATATCATAATTGAAAATCCACCTTATTGTTCCTGTGATATATTTGATGAGTATATGACAAAGTATTGGAGCAAGGGTTATTTGCTTCTACTGGGTGTAAATATGCAGTTTTACTCTTATGTAACTTTGAGAGATTGAGTTTGTGTTTCTGTTTCTTTTTCCAGAAAGTGAAGGACATTCCCCAACTCACATTGCAGTGCTTTGTCGAGGCCGAGTTTTTGTCTTCGATGTAATACATGAAGGATGTTTGATCACCCCACCAGAGATTTACAGGTTTTCATTCTACTTTCTTGAGTCTTGAGGTGTTAAGCCTTTGCTTGAGTTTAAAAAAATAAATATTCAGAATTGCCTTTTTTATAGGCAAGAGTAAGCTAAAAAGAAGAATTTTATGTATGCTGATTTTTCAAAAGTATTTTTATTTCATTTTATTTTATTTAAAAAAATTTTTTAAAGATTTTATTTATTAGAGAGTGAGTGAAAGAGAAGGCACGAGCAGAGGGAGAGGTAGATAGAGGGAGAAGCAAGCTCCCCCCTGAGCAGGAAGCCAATGCTGGGCTCCATTCTGGATCCTGGGATCATGACCAGAGCCTAAGGCAGATGCTTAACCATCTGAGCCACCCAGGCGCCCCTGTCTGCTGTAGCATTTGTTAATCTTTTGGCTTTTCCAAGAAAAATCATTGCCAGAGCTTGCATTCCCACCAACTATAAGAAGGTTCCCCTTTCTCCACAACCTCACCAAAATCTGTTTCCTGACTTATTAATTTTAGCCATTCTGACTGGTGTGAGGTGGTATCTCATTGTGGTTTTGATTTGTATTTCCCTGATGCCGAGTGATGTGGAATAGTTGTATTTCCCTAATGCTGAGTAATGTGGAACATTTTTCATGCCATGATTAATGGTTTATGGCAACATCGAAATGAAAGCCCCCTCCTTGGGCCAGCTGATTGCAGCTGGCTCCCCCACTCCAATGCCTGGGAGCTCTGCCATACTCAGGCACCCCCAATCTTCCTGTGACCCCAGGGATCCTGAGACCATATTGTCCCAACTAGGATTCCACCCAACTTTGCTACCTGAGCACCTTTCAGGTGGGTGGCCTTCACCAGAACAGACTTCTAGAAGTTCTTATTTTGTGCTCTGCTGCTAGATAATCTTCCAGTAGCTGGAAGCTCCCTCCACTCCATGGTTTATCTTCCTATATATCCCCTCAGATTCACTTCTCTGCATCTCCTGCCTTGTGGAAAGTAGTTGCTTTTCTATTTGTAGAATTGCAGCTCTTCTTTCTTTAGAGCTCTGGTTGAGTTCAGAGGTGTTCAGAATGATCTGATAGCTATCTAGCTCAATTCCAGGGACCAGACGAAACTAAGGTCTCCTACTCCTCCACCATCTTAGAAAGTCCTCTTTGTTAGCAATTCTTGAAACACATCAGGTTATCTATAATCTTTGCATGTACTTGTGCTTTCTGTTTGGAATGCCCTTTTCTTCCTTATCCACCTTCTTTTTTTTTTAAAGATTTTATTTATTTGGGACACCTGGGTGGCTCAGTTGGTTGAGCAGCTGCCTTCGGCTCGGGCCATGATCCCAGCATCCTGGGATCAAGTCCCACATCGGGCTCCTTGCTTGGCAGGGAGCCTGCTTCTCCCTCTGCCTGCCACTCTGTCTGTCTGTGCTTGCTCTCTCTCTAACAAACAAACAAACAAACAAATAAATAAATAAATATCTTTAAAAAAAAAGATTTTATTTATTTATTTGACAGAGATCACAAGTAGGCAGAGAGGCAGGCAGAGAGAGAGGAGGAGGAAGCAGGCTCCCTGCTGAGCAGAGAGCCCAATGCGGGACTCGATCCCGGGACCCTGGAATCATGACCTGAGCCAAAGGCAGAGGCTTTAACCCACTGAGCCACCCAGGCGCCCCCCTTACCCACCTTTTGAATAAGCAAGCATTCTTTCTCATGCCTTCTGTCTCTATTCACATATTACCACAAAGTTAACTCTTTGCTGATTTTCCCTTTTTCTTTTTTTTTAAAGATTTTATTTATTTGACAGACAGACATCACAAGTAGGCAGAGAGGCAGGCAGAGAGAGAGGAGGAAGCAGGCTCCCCGCTGAGCAGAGAGCCTGATTTGGGGCTCGATCCCAGGACCCTGAGATCATGGCCTGAGCTGAAGGCAGAGGCTTAACCCACTGAGCCACCCAGGCGCCCCTCCCTTCTCTTTCTGATAATAACCATCCAAATAGCTGTGAAGATTTCCTTCCTTTTTAAGGGTGAATAATGTTCCACTGTGTGTGTGTGTATCTTTAGTACACTTTGTTTATCCATTCATCTGTCAACAGATAGTTAAGTTGCTTCCACCTCTTGGCTATTATGAATAATGCTGTGGTGAACTTGGGTGTGCAGATGTCTCTTCAAGGTCCTGATCTCAATTCCTCTGGATATATACCCAGAACTGGGATTGCTGGATCACAAAGTAGTTCTACATTTAATTTCTTGAGGAGCATCCATTCTGTTTTCTGTAGTGGCTGGACCAATTTATACTCCCACCAGCAGTGCACAGGGGTTCTTTTCTCCACATCCTCACCAGTCTCATTTCTTATCTTTCTAGTAATAACGATCCAGATAGCTGTGAGGTGATATATCATTGTGGTTTTGATTTATACTTCTCTGATGATTAGTCATGTTTAGTACCTTTACATGTATTTGCTGACCATTTTTCTGTCTTCTTTGAAGAAATGTCTGTTTAGTTCCTTTGCCTATTTTTAAGTCAGACTGGTTCTTTTTGCTACTGAGTTATAGGGGTTCCTTATATATTTTGGATATTCTTATCAGATATAAATATCAGATATAAATATTCTTATCAGATATATGGCTTGCAAATACTTTCTCACATTCTGTAGGTTGCCTTTTAATTTTGTTGTTAACTGTGTGGAAGTTTTTGATTTGATGTAATCTTACTTGTCTGTTTTTACTTGTGTTGTCTGTGCTTTTGTTGTCTTTGTGAAACCTGTGGATTTTGTCTGATGAAAATGTATTTCTTTGTTGAAGAACCCTGTTATTTACTTGTCATCTGTGTAGAAATCTGATGAAATCCATCAGATTGGGAGAAGCAAGTACTTTGAGAGGAAATAATTTGCCTTCATTTGTCTTCATCTAATAATTTTTATAATGATGATAAGTAGCAACAGCAAATGTGAAAATATTTAAAACTGATTGCATAGTACTTCTGTTTTTGGGGTTACACAAATATTAATTGGATATAGTGTAATTTCTTAAGTATATATGCACATAGTTTTTAGTTAGATAAGATATGCATAATATTTGTAATATTATTTATCATAATATTTTTCAAGTTCTCTATTGTAAGGGGTATTTATTGTAAGGAGTATTGACTTGGACCCCAGAAGTAAAAGTACATTTGGAAGTATAAATAATACTAGCCAGACAGTCAATTTATTTACTTAAGTTGTTGTCAAATGTGCTTGTGTTAATAGGCCACATACTCACTTATTTTTTAAAAAACAAGATGTGGTGTGGGAGATAAATCCATTGCTGTTGAGATCATAATTCCTTTCTTTGGGTAATATATGAAAACATATAAGTACTGATAAATATTATGACCTGTTAAAGGCTAAAAGTAGCTAGTGATTGTGCTTATGCTTTTTTTAAATACTCTTTCTTTAATCTTCCCTAAGGCAATTGACATACATTCACAGGAAGTGCCATAGTGAACCTGATGGACCTGGGATAGCAGCATTGACTAGTGAGGAACGAACTCAATGGGCTAAGGTTATATGGTTTTCTTTTGTTGTTGTTCTTTTAAGATTTTCTTTCTTTATTTACTTATTTAAAGAGAGCATGAGCAGGGAGAAGGAGAGAGGGCATCTCAAGTGGACTCTGTGTGGAGCCTGATGTAGGGCTCCATCCCACAGCCCTGAGATCATGACATGAGTTGAAATCAAGGGTTGGACATTCAGCCAGCTGAGACACCCAGGTGCCCCTCTTTTTCTTTTTTTTAATTGAGGTATATTTGACATAAAATTATATTCATTTCAGTATGCAACATAATGATTAGATAGTTGTATATATAACAGAATGATCATAATAAATCTGATTAACATCCATCATCTCATATAATTACAAATTTTTTTTCTTGTGATGAGGACTTTTAAGATTCTAGGGGCTCCTGAGTGGCTCACATCATCGTCCCAGGGTCCTGGGATTGAGCCCTACGTGGGGCTCCCTGCTCAGAGCAGTGGGGAGTCTGCTTCTACCTCTCCCTCTGTCCCTCCCCTAGCTCATGCTCTCTCTCTTGTGCTCTTTCTCAAATAAATAAATAGATAGATAGATAAATAAATATTTTTTTAAAAATATGTATTCTGTTAGCAATTTTCAAATATGTAATACAGCATTATTAACTTTACAGATATCCTCCATGTTTTGAAAGTTTGTGTTATGCCACTTCACTTTCACAAAGGACCTACTTTAGTACTTGTTTTTGTCCATTGAAAGAAACCCAGAAAGGATTTTTGCTTTTATGAAAAAAGGCAAAAAGCAAAAATAGTGTTCAGCATTTTTTTTTTCTTTTTCTGCATGTTCCCTGAGGAGCAATAGTGGCAGCAACAAGCTCCTTCCCCAGGAGCTACCCTCAGTATCTCAGCATCAAGCTCTGAACATCTGTGCCTACGAGCATCTGTGCTTTATCTCACTTTATTTGTGTGTCCTTTACCAAAATGTGTCCTATATTATCAGTAAAGCCTCTAAGGGAGGTCATTTTTTGGGCCCAGGAATGTTCAAACATTTTTCCATATAAATTAATAGTAATTGCTTTTCTGCTTTTTACCATTTTGACTTAAGAATGTTCTACTTCCAGATAGCAGTTTACACTTTTCTTAATGAACCTTTTCCCTAACAAATTATTTTGAGATTTTTCTGGATGTAGTTAATTTGCAACATTTAATCACTATCTCTTTACCCATTAGGCACGAGAGTATTTGATTAGTCTTGATCCAGAGAATTTGACTATGTTAGAAAAAATTCAGAGCAGTTTATTGGTATATTCCATAGAGGATAGCAGTCCACATGTAACACCAGAAGATTATTCTCAGGTATGTAAGTATCTTGCTCTGCTACTTCTTCTCACAAATTATTCTGGAAGACTCTTGTGTATACCAAAGATGAGAAGATTTTTTGTTATATGCAGGGTCTTAAAATTTTTTTGTAGCTATAATATATATTTACCAAATTGGAGCTTATACATAAATAATCCTTCATAAATTCTTGCCTCGTTGTTTAGGTAATGTAGATATATTTTGGACATTGTTTAAAGAAGTATGACTGTTGTTTGCATGTATAGAAAATTTGCATAGGACACTGGGCTAAATGAGCTTATCATGCCAGGGGTGACATGAAAACCTTCCTGTGACCCACACCAGTGTATCTTGACACCTTAGTTGCTGGGGTCTGTCCTAAGAGTTATAGCACTCTTCTAAGTTATTTATTTTAGCATTTAGTTTTATTGACAGACTTTCGTGAGCTTAAGAGTAAATGTGGCCTTTGTTTCCCCTCCCCCACCCGCTCTGGGTAATATTATCATTTCTTGGGAAATAAGAAAAGGTAGTAGTCTTATTTGTAGATGTCTCTTAGCCTTTTGAAAATATTTATATTAAATGATAGAAATAGTACAGAGTTGGAAAATCTTGTAGGTAGAAATAACTTTCTTTTATATAAATTGAACTTTATATTTTAAGTAGGAGAGTTACCAAACTTCTTGAAGAAGAATATATTCTAATGTAGTATTGTTTGAACTTTTACTGCCAGAATCTAGTTAGACTTGTGTTTAGATTGCAGTCTACTACATACACACGTAACAGAAGTTTCAGAAAATGGTAATTACTTTTACTATCTGTGATAGAGTCTAATATTTGTATTCTTTTTTTTAATAATGAATGTTTACTATGATATATTAAATCGATTTCATGACTCCCTAATGGGCCAAAGCCTACTGTATGAGAAACAAGCTTAGTGGGATATGAATTCAGTATGAATTACAATATTATTAAAATATCTTCTTCATAAGTGGACTCTAATGACTAAACTTACCACAGTTTCTTGGACTATTCAGGTTGCAAAAGCTTTGTCTTTTCTTTTTAAATTCTCTAAACCCCCACGACTATTGTACTAGCTTTCTGTTTTTCGATTTTGAGAAATATTCAAAGACAGGGCTGGAATTAGTATTATCTCTTGAGTATAATTATTATCATTTTACTAAATTTGGTTTACCTGAAGAGGAAAAGTGGCATCTTATGTGTGTGTGTGTGTGTGTGTGTGTGTGTGTACTTATATAATATATACAGACATAGAAGATATAAATACTTATAAACCTCTTAATATTAAATTCTCTTAATTTTAAAATACTACATGTATTTTAGGTAACCACAATGACCCTTACAGGAGATCCAACTGTACGCTGGGGAGACAAATCTTATAACTTGATTTCCTTTTCCAATGGAGTATTTGGCTGTAGTTGTGACGTAAGTAAACTTACTGAAGTTATTTTTCCTTTCAATTGTTTAGGTTAATTTAGTGGCAACAAGCTAGGTAGGCTGTTTTGTGTTCATATAAATACACACTCTTATGGCTCTGTGACATTATACTAAAAGATTTAGTTTTGAATTCTCAGTGAAAACAAGAGTATAGGGCAAGTTGTTTTCATTTGTAGTATGGCTAATAGTTTGGTGTGTATCTGCAAAGTGGAAGTTGCATGTATTTTATGTAGTTACGGATTTTAAAGAATTATGAAGCTCTTTAAAATGCACTGTTAGCTATTGAGAATTAGAACCTATTTATTTTGAAGATTTTAATTTATTTTGCAAGAGAGAGGAAGAGGAGAAGGGAGCATGAGTGGGTGGGGAGGGGCAGAGGAAGAAGCAGACTCCTTGCTGAGCAGGGAGCCCTATGTAGGACTCCATCGCAGGATCTAAGGATCATGACCTGAGCAGATGCTTAACTGACTGAGCCACCCAGGTGCCTGAATTACAACTTATTTTAAAAGATTCAGCATTATGTCTATGTTCTTTGCACAGAGAAGTAGATATGCATATATTTCTAGATTTTCCCAGTAATTTAACTATTTTCCTAAAATAGCACATGATCTTTGGAACATTTATTTACACTATAGATAATAAAGTGTCTGGTGCTTCTACTATTTTTTACCTTCTTATTTAAAAAAAATCTCTTTATTCTCCTGTGATCATCTTTATTAACTCTACCTTGCCATTTTCTGATGGATATTCAAGAAGTCTGTGAACCTAGAAAATTAAAAAATGAGAAGATGCAATATACACTTAAAATCTCATTGTAAGATCTTTCATAAAATATGTAACTGACTATAAAGTAGCATGAGGTAGTTTTTTTGACCTGTCATATTGATCTGGGATCAATAGCTGTATTAATCAGTATTTATTCAGTTTTAGGTGATAGATACCTAAATTATACTGACATTAGCTTAAGAAGGTATTCGTTGACATAGGAGTACAGTTAAGTTTGGTTAAGACTGACTTCCAGGGGCGCCTGGGTGACTCAGTGGGTTAAAGCCTCTGCTTTCGGCTCAGGTCATGATCTCAGGGTCCTGGGATCGAGCCCCCCATCGGGCTCTCTGCTCGGCAGGGAACCTGCTTCTCCCTCTCTCTCTCTGCCTGCCTCTCTGCCTACTTGTGATCTCTCTGTCAAATAAATAAATAAAATCTTTAAAAAAAAAAAAAAAAGACTGACTTCCAGTGTACAAATGCTTTCATTAGAAATTTCACTCTCCGGTTTTTGGCATTTTTTCCTATGTTTGACTTCATCTTCAGGTAGGGCACCACTGGTGTAGTGGTATCATGCAAGATTCCCATTTTCACGTAGACTATCCCGTGATTGTCATATCCACAGTCTCATGTCTTCACAGCTCCTATCATAGATTAGTGTTCCTTATGCAAATGGCCAGCTTACCACGGCTGCCCTCCCCCTTCTTCCCTGCAGTGGTTCCAGCAAAATCTTGGGAATAATGCTGGGTGTTATTGGCCTTTGTCTATCATGTGCCCATTCTGAGGAGTCAGGAACTCTGAATCACCTGGCCTGGGTCACATGTTAAACCTTGGAATCTAGGGTGTAGAATCATTCTCATTCAGACCATCGCAGATGTGTGGTGGTTGCCTACAGAAAAATCTCGGAAGAAGGTGAAGTGGTTGATGAGCAGGTAATAAAACTAGTTGTCTGTTATAGTAGCTCATCAGAGTGAAAGGTTGTTATGAGTGCTTTTAAAGATTTATTGTCTTTCCTCTTCCTTGGAGTTCATTGTTGACAAAATATTTCTTCCTACCGTCTTCCTCTATTTCCTCCTCATACGTACTCAGACACTGCCTCTATCTTAACAGTCTTTTCCTATCTGCTGATTCTGACCTTAATGTTAAGTTTCACTTTTCACTCCTGTGTGTTCTCTTCCCTGTTTTAATAGTTTCATTGAGTGTTTTTTTAAAAAGATTTTATTTATTTATTTGACAGAGAGATCACAAGTAGGCAGAGAGGCAGGCAGAGAGAGAGGGGGAAGCAGGCCCCCCGCTGAGCAGAGAGCCCAATTTGGGGCTCGATCCCAGGACCCTGAGATCATGACCTGAGCCGAAGGCAGAGGCTTAACCCACTGAGCCACCCAGGCGCCCCTCATTGACTGTTTTTATATAGGTAGCTTGCAGTTAGTCTTTTTTTTTTTTTTTTAAGTTTTTGTTTAAATTCCAGTTAGTTAGCCTACAGTGCAGTATTAGTTTCAGGTGTACAATATAGTGATTCAACAATTCCATACATCACTATGGATACCAGTGCTTATCATTACAAGTGAACTCCTTAATCCCCATCACCTATTTCACCTACCCGCTACCCACCTCCCCTCTGATAACCATCAGTTTGTTCTCTATAGTTAAGAGTCTGTTTGTCTTTCTCTTTATTTTTCCCTTTGCTCATTTGTTTTGCTTGTTAAATTCCACATATGAGTGAAATTATTTGGTATTTGTCTTTCTCTGACCCATTTAGCTTAGCATAATACTCTCTAGTTCCATCCATGTTGTTGGAAATGGCAGAACTTTTTCATTTTTTTGTGGCTGAGTAATACTCTGTTGTATATGTATACCACATCTTTACCCATTCATCAGTTGATGTAGCAGTTTTTCTTTTCTAGTTTTTACCTCTTCTCATTTTGAGAATTTTGTTTCATTGTATATTGTCAAACTGGATGTTATATTGTTACATAAGGTTAAATTATTCTCATGATCAAGAGCTCATCATCTTACTTGCCTTACTCACAACCCCCAACCCCCCCCAAAAAAACATATTGCACTACTTTGATTTTTTTAAGTTTTTTCCCCCATTTTATTTTATTTTATTTCTTTTCAGTTCCAGCATTCATTGTTTATGCACCACACCCAGTGCTCCATACAATACATCCCCTCCATAATACCCACCACCAGGCTCTCCCAACCCCTTAGCCCCATCCCCTCCAAAACTCTCACTTTGTTTCTCAGAGTCCACAGTCTCTCATCGTTTATCTCCCTCTCCAGGTTCCCCCAACTCACTTCTCCACTCCATCTCCCCATGTCCTCTGTGTTATTCCTTAAGCTCCACAAGTAAGTGAAACCATATGATAATTGACTCTCTCTGCTTGACTTATTTCACTGAGCATAATCTCCTCCAGTCCCATCCATGTTGATACAAAAGTTGGGTATTCATCCTTTCAGATGGAGTTATATACTCCATTGTACATATGGACCATATCTTCCTTATCCATTTGTCTGTTGAAGGGCATCTTGGCTCTTCCCACAGTTTGGCAACTGTGGCTATTGCTGCTATGAACATTGGGGTACATAAGGACCTTCTTTTCACTACATCAGTATCTTTGGGGTAAATACCCATTTGCACTATTTTGATTTTTATTAATAATACTAAACTCTTGCTATTTGGTCAAATTCAGGATGAAAATAACTTTAGGGATCTTCATTATTTCTGAATAAAGAATTTTGGTCCCATAATGAACATACATCGCACCACAAATGAGATCTTTCTTGTAGTACATGTATGGACATGTTTTATGTGTATGTATTAACATCCATTTATTTATAAAATTGATCTGATTATCTCTCCTTGATAATCTGCTTTATATTGGTTTCCCTTGTAACTTAAGATGATTGTATAAAAAGCAATTTAACCTATGTAAAACATCATTAGTAAATTGTATATGGTTGGTCTTTGAACAATATGGGTTTGAACTGTGTGGGTCCTCTTAAATGAATTTTTTTTCAGTAAATACATATTTACTGTGTGATTGAAAAATAAGGTAGAAGTTGCCACGTGACTAAAGGTGAAGGGAAGGTGATGGAAAGTTGCTGAGAAGGCTGGAATAGCAGGCTGTCATCTGTTTGTGGCACTCCTCATCCTACTACCTGTGCAGAGTTTGGTTCACTGAGATCTTCAACAAAAAGTTCTGAAGGAACTGTCTCTGGAGAGGAATTCTCAGTGAGGTGCCAACACCAGTCATTGTCCACAGTTGGCCAAGGACCACAGAATGATAATCTGCTCTCCCCCGACCCCGCCATCCTTAGGGGTCCAGGAGAACACTTGGGGCAGAATAGCACCAGGTAGTAATGTGGGTTGCAAAGCCCAAGGCAGGAAGGAGCGCTGTCTGAGGTGCTGAACATTCTCTACAGCAGAGAATTAATATTGCTGGGAGCAGCTTGCCAGAATTTCTCAGAAGCAGAAACTGAATTAGAACCACGTGGAGGGACCAGGTGGAGAAAGCAACCTAGAGAGAAGATAACAGTGCTGTGCCTTCTCCTGTTCTCTGCCTTTCCCTGGACTCTGCTTGAAAGGAGGTTGCCCACATTCCTGGGTAGCTTTGCTAACTTTGGGTGGGGATGAGGAGATGTGTGGTGCCTTATTCTACTCCTGTACTACATACGATTTTCCTTATGGATTTCTTTCTTTCTTTTTTTTTTTTTTTTTAGATTTTATTTATTTGACAGACAGAGATCACAAGTAGGCAGAGGCAGGCAGAGAGAGAAGGGAAACCAGGCTCTCTGTTGAGCAGAGAGCCCGATGTTGGGCTTGATCCCAGGACCCTGGGACCATGACCTGAGCTGAAGGCAGAGGCTTTTAACCCACTGAGCCATCCAGGTGCCCCTCCTTATGATTTTCTTAATAACACTTTATTTTCTCTGTCTTTATTGTAAGAATACAGTGCATAATACAACACAAAACATGTTAATTGACTTTTTGTATTGACAAATGTTATGTTCTGGTCAACAATAGGCAATTAGTAATTAAGTTAGTTCTGGGAGTTAAAAGTTATATTGGATTTTGATTGCATGGGAGGTCAGTGTTGTTCAGGGGTGAGCCATATACTGTATACTATAAAAGCTGGTCTGTTCTAAGTGCAATGCCATGTTGCTTCTCTGTTCCATTGGTGTTTAAATATGTACTTTTGTGATCACAGTGGTTAATTACATTTCCCTCGGGATTTAAAATCTGAGGTCAACTACTTTGTCTTCTCCATCTAGGGTTTATTATTGGGTTTTGTGAAGAGCACATAGGAAGAATGTAATAAAGAGTTTAATAGTAACAGCAGTTACTGATTATTGCTGTGGTCTACGTTCTGTAGGAACACTTTATAAGCATTATTAAAATCATTTGTTACACCAACTATATGGTTATTACCCCCACTAACAGATGAGGCAGTTTACTTAAAGAATTAAGTAACTTCAACAGTTGCACAACAGTTGAATGGTAGAGTTTGGACACAAGATTGAAGCCCTTATTCCTAAAAAGTATGTTATACATATTGTCTCCATATAAAGAAAAAAAATTTAAATGAACAAGTAAAACATCAGGAAAGCATATGAAGTTTTCATATTTCCTAACATTTTTTAAAAAATTGATATTTAGCTTTCCACCAGGAGATGGGTAGGTAGAATTTACCAGTCAGAGATACTTTTATCCTTCAGCCTTGCTCTTTCTTACTGGGTCCAGTAAAAGAATTAGAATTTAATTTTACTGTTTCAAATGAAATAATATGTGATATCTCTGCAAATTCTTCGTAAAATTGTTAGATGCAGTTAGAAAATGGACTTGTCAATGACCCGTGAGTGTCATTATTTTATCAAAGGACAGATGGATGAGTTGCTCGTGCATCTACTTCAGACCTCCCTCAAGAGTCTTTTCTGATGCTGTAGCTGCTATCTAGTTGGTAACAGTATTCATACTATATTTCTAGGCCCCCCCCCGGGCTGTGAGATAAGCCAACAGATCTCTGTAATATTAGGGTGATACTTAAGACACCTAATTTACTCCTCTGAATGTGCACCCAGATGTGCTAGTCCATATCTTAAGCCTTCCTTCTTTCTCTCCAAGGCTGGTGGTCCCACATTCAGTTCATGAATGGTAACTGTTTAATGTAAAGTGATAACAGTAACATGGAGGGAAAAAAACTGATGAAATTGTCACCAAAGGACATGAAGAAAAGAAAGCAAAAATTTGTCCTCCAGAATAAATGATGGAAAAATTCACTAGCTGCAGTTCCTTCCTCTCAGTATAGCTGTTAAATCTCTAATACCCCTATAACTCAGCCCATCTTTCCAGCATTCCTTAAACATTGAGAAATATTTCTGCTGCATCTAAACACTCTTGGAGACATAAACACAAACTGATTATGCTTTTTAATACTCACCTAGTGGCCTATGTCTTTACTTGATAAAGTTCATACAGTGCTCAATTTAGCCTTCAGAAAGTCTGTCATCCTCCTTTGCTCTTTGCACAGTGCTCTTCAAATTTCAGAATATCTTAGCATTGCACACATACACCTGCTTTCATTTCAAGTTTAAATAATGGTTATTTTCTCTAGATTGTTCATGGTTACTTACACGCCTCCCCATTACCTTAAGATCCCTCATTAGGTGCTTCCAACTTTAAGTATTTGTTCCTTTGCAGCAAATAAAATACAGCAATCACTTACTATGCTGTGAGATTTCTCTGTCTTTGGGTGAGGCATTTGAATTCTGCATTTCAATATGTATTAAGATTGGAGGGGAGGGAAATTGAAAATAAAATATTGGATTACGTTTTAAGTTGACATAAAGTATTCAAAATCTTGTGTATTTTCATTTTAGCATGCTCCTTTTGATGGAATGGTTATGATAAACATCAGCCATTATATTGATGAGAAAGTTTTTGAGAATGAAGGAAGATGGAAGGTATGTTAGAAAAAAAATTTCATTTTTTTTCCATAATAGTTTTTTGATTTAATATTTTAAAGTCTTTTCCCTGTTTTCAGGGTTCAGAAAAAGTACGGGATATATCACTTCCAGAGGAACTTGTTTTCACTGTGGATGATAAAATACTAAATGACATAAATCAAGCTAAAGCCCAATTTCTCAAGCAGGTAGATTTTTTTAAACTTTTTTCTTTTTTTTTTTTTTTAAATATTTTATTTATTTATTTGACAGACAGATCACAAGTAGGCAGAGAGTCAGGCAGAGAGAGAGGAGGAAGCAGGCTCCCCACTGAGCAGAGAGCCCGATGCGGGGCTTGATCTCAGGACCCTGGGATCACGACCCGAGCCGAAGGCAGAGGCTTTAACCCACTGAGCCACCCAGGTGCCCCTTTAAACTTTTTTTCTTAGATACTAATGCTTTTCTTTCAACTACCATGTATAAAAATTGGGCCATCATCTGAGCACGACAACACAAAGCATTTTATTTATTTTTAAAGATTTATTTATTTAAAGAGAGAGCACAAGCGTGGTGGTGGGGCTAGTGGCAGAGGGAGAGGAGGACTGAGAATCTCAAGCAGACTCCCCACTGAGCACAGACTAATATGGGGCTCAGTCTCATGACCCTGACATCATGACTTGGGCTGAAATCAAGAGTCCGATGCTAAACTTACTGGGCCACTCAGGCGCCCAAACAACATTAAAACATTTTTTTTAAAAAGATATTATTTATTTGACAGAGATATAGTGAGAGAGGCAACACAAGCCAGGGGAGTGGGAGAGGGAGAAGCAGGCTCCCTGCTGAACAGGGAGCCTCACGTGGGGCTCTATCCCACGACTCTGGGATCATGACCTCAGCCGAAGGCAGATGCTTAACAAGTGAGCCACTGAGATGCCCCAACATTAAAACATTTAAAATTGTAGCTTTGATACCTTTAATTTTTTATATGTAATGTTTAATGCAGATGATGATTTGGTTATCTTTGGGGCATTCTTCTTAGCTGATTTTTCACTTTTCCCATTTATTTATTTTTTTAATTTTTTTTTTTTTTTGTTAGGCATCTGATCTGCAGATTGTGGTGTATCCTTTTACATCTTTTGGCAAAAACCTAACCAAGAAGAAGCTGCTTCACCCTGATACATTTATTCAGCTTGCACTTCAGCTGGCCTATTATAGACTTTATGGACGGTGAGAACCATTCATCTTCCATTTTCAGCATCTTGAAGTCCAAGGGTATATCTTTAGCATAGCTATTCCATCCTCATTCCCCAGTGTTTTTCCTGACATTTTCCCTAAGCAGCACTGTGTCCTAATTTGGACTTCCATCATCAGTGTTTTGGAGTTTTGATGTGTGACACTTTTTACAGAGTGTCTGCTGTCTTCTAAGAGAGGTTTTACTGTTCTTTGGAATTCAAATTACTTGGTTTCCTTGTAGCCTCAGTTTCCTGATGGGCTTATGATTTTATAGAATATCCAGTTTTGACTAATTTTTAGTATAAGAGAGATGGTGTGTTGTGACTTTCTACATCCTAGGCAGGAGTAGAAGCTCTGTGATCTTGCTTTTTAAATATCCAGCCTCAGAATATGTGTCTTTAAATGGGTTTTTAGGTCTTTTGCATTTAATATAGTTAACAGTAGTTTGGGTTAAAGTCTACTATATTGCTCTTTCTTTTCTTTTTATCATATCCGATTTTTGCTTTTTTATCTTATTTGAATTCATAGTGTTTTTTTTTTTTTTAATTTTATTTATTTATTTAACAGACATCACAAGTAGGCAGAGAAGCAGGCAGAGAGAGAGGAGGAAGCAGGCTCCCTGCTGAGCAGAGAGCCGGATTCGGGGCTCGATCCAGGACCCTGGGATCACGACCTGAGCCGAAAGCAGAGGCTTTAACCCACTGAGCCACCCAGGCGCCCTGAATTCATAGTGTTTTTTAAAAATTGTTCCATTTTATCTCCATTGTCAGATGTACTCTTTTGTTTTGATTTTAGTAGTTGCATGAGGTCTATAAAATACGCCTTTAATTTACTTAAGTTTACCATCAAGTAACATTTTCCACCTGGAGTGTAAGATAAGAATCTTAAAACAGAATACTTCTCCCATTTTTTATGCTGTTGTTGTTGTATATTATACTTCTATTAAGGTAGTAAGCCTCACAATACACTGTTACTATTGGCATTAAGAAAAGGATTATCTTTTTTTTCTTGTGGTAAAATATATATTAAAAAAACCTTTCTAGGGGCGCCTGGGTGGCTTAGTGGGTTAAAGCCTCTGCCTTCAGCTCAGATCATGATCCCAGGGTCCTGGGATCGAGCCCCAAATCAGACTCTCTGCTCAGCAGGGAGCCTGCTTCCCTTCCTCTCTCTCTGCCTGCCTCTCTGCCTACTTGTGATCTCTGTCAAATAAATAAATAAAATCTTTTTAAAAAACCAACGTTTCCAGTTTAGCCGTTTTAAGTGTATAATCTTGTAGCATTAATTACATTCTCAGTGTTGTGCAAGCATCACATCTATTTGCAAGATGATTTCATTGCCTCAAAGAGAGACTATAACCATGAAACAGTAATTTCTTATTTCTCCTATTGCCTCAGCCCCTGGTAATCTCTAATCTACTTTCACTCTCTATGAACTTGCCTATTCTAGATATTTCCTCTAGGTGGAATCATAGGATATTTGTCTTTTTTGTCTCTGATTTATTTAACTTAGGATAATGTTTCCAAGGTTCATCCATATGGTATAATAAGAACTTCATTTTTCTTTATGGCTAAATATTCCACTGTATAGATATACCACATTTTCTTTATCCATTCATCTGTTGATAGACACTTGTTTTGTTTCCACCTTTTGGCTATTGTGAATTATGCTGTTGTAAACATTCACATACAAGTATCTGAGTCCCTGTTTTAATTTCTTTTGAGTCTGTTCCTAGGAGTGGGATTGCTGGATTGTGTGATAATTCTTTTTCACTCTTTGAGCACCTGCCAAACTATTTTCCACCATGGCTATACATTTTACATTCCCACCAGCAGTTTATAAAGGTTCAAATTAGTCCATATCCTTGCCAACATGTATTTTTTTAATTAAAAAAAATTATAACTATTGGTTTTGAAGTAGTATCTCATTGTGGTTTTTATTTGCATTTCCCTATTGACTAATGAGGTTGTGTATCTTTTCATATGTTGGTTGGCCATTTGCATGGCCAGATGTATATATATATGTATATCTTCCCTGACAAACTGTCTATAAAAGTCCTTTGTGTTTTTGGTAATTGGGTTGTCATTTTTTTTTATAAAGATATTATTTGTTTATTTGACAGAGAGATCACAAGTAGTCAGAGAGACAGGCAGAGAGAGAGAAGAAGCAGGCTCCCTGCTGAGCAGAGAGCCTGATGCGGGGCTCGCTTCCAGGACCCTGCGATCATGGCCTGAGCCGAAGGCAGAGGCTTTAACCCACTGAGCCATCCAGGCGCCCCTGTCATTTTTTTTTTTTAATTGTATGAGTTTTTTATTTATTTTGGATATGAAACCCTTATCCATACATGATTGGCAAGTATTTTTCTCCCACTCTGTGGTTTTTCTTTTCACTCTGTGCATCAAAGGATACCACTATGTTTTTAATTTTGAAGTACAGTCTATGTACTTCACTTTTAATTGTAGCCTGTACTTTTGTTGTCATATTGAAGGACTCATTGTTAAATCCATTGTCATGAAGTTTTATTATTATTATTATTATTGTAAGATTTATTTATTTGACAGAGAGCAATCTGGAGAGCACAAGCAGGGAGAGTGGCAGAGGTAGAGGAAGAAGCAGGTTTCCCTCGGAGCAGGGAGCCTAATGTGGGGCTCAATCCCAGGACCCTGGGATCATGACCTGAGCCAAAGATGTTTAACTGACTGAGCCACCTAGGAACCCACCAGTGTCATAAAGTTTTGCCCTTATATTATCTTCCAGGATTTTTTTTTTTTAAGGATTTTATTTATTTATTTGACAGAGAAATCACAAATAGGCAGAGCAGTAGGCAGAGAGGGGGGGGGAAGCAAGCTCCCCGCCGAGCCGAGAGCCAGATGCGGGACTTGATCCCGGGGCCCTGAGATCACTACCTAAACCGAAGGCAGAGGCTTAACCCACTGAGGCACCCAGGTGCCCCATCTTCCTGGAGTTTTATAGCAATAGCTCTTACTTTAAATCTTTGACGTGTTTTCTCTCTTTTCTTTTCTTTTAAATTTTTTTTGGAGAGCAAGAGCACAAGTAGTTGGAGAAGTGGAGGAGCAGAGGGAGAGGGAGAGAGAGAATCTAGAAGTAGACTCCATGCCTAGTGTGGAGCCCAATGCAGGGTTTGATCTCAGTTTTCTCTCTTTTCTTTTTTTTTTTTTTAATATTTTTTTGGAGAGTAAGAGCACAAGTGATTGGAGAAGTGGAGGAGCAGAGGGAGAGGAAGAGAGAGGATTTAGAAGTAGACTCCATGCCTAGTGTGGAGCCCAATGCAGAGTTTGATCTCATGACTCTGAGATTGTGACCTGAGCAAAAATCAGGAGTCAAACACTTAGCCAACTAAGCCATCCAGGCACCTGTCTTTGATGCTATTTGAATTAATTTTTGTATATAGTGTGTGGTAAGGGTCCAACTTTATTCCTTTGCAAGTGGATATCTAATTTTCCTGGCATTATTTTTTTAAGAGACTGTTCACTGAATGGTCTAGATGTTCTTGTTTAAGTTGACATGTAAAGATTTATTTCTGGGCTTTCAATTCTATTCATTGGTCTGTATGTCTCTTCTTAGGTCAGTACCATACTGTTTTGATTATTGTAGCTTTGTAGTAAGTTTTGAAATGAAAAAGTGTGTGTCCTTCTCCTATGTTCTTTTCAAGATTGTTTTGGCTATTCTTGAAATTCCATATGAATTTTAGGGTTAGTTTTTCCATGTTTTTCAGAAATGTTGGAGTTTTGAATCTCTTGACTCCTTTGGGCAGCATTGTCACCATAATGATAGTTTCTGATCTAAGAACACAGAGTCCATTCCATTTATGCTTTTTAAAATTTCTTTAAACAGTGTTTTGTAGTTTCCTGTGTATAGTGTTTTTGCTTCTTTGGTTAAGTTTAAACTTGAGTATTTTATATTTTTGATGCTATTGTAAGTGGAATTGTTTTCCTAATTTTCTTTTCAGGTCATTTATTGCTAGTATGTGGAAATGCAGCTGATTTTTGTGTGTTGGTTTTGTGTCTTTAAGCTTTGTTGAATTAGTTTATTGGTTCTAATACTCTTCTGTGGACTTGAGATCAAATAATCTGTCAATAGAGATAGTTCTGCTTTTTTTTTTTTTTTCTAATTTGTAGGCCTTTTATTTCTTTTGGCTTGAACACCCAATGGTATGCTGAATTATCCTTGTCATACTACTTTAGGTGGGAAGTTTTTAGTCTTTCATAATTGAGTGTGATGTTAGCTGTGAGTTTTTCATATTTTTTTAACATGTTGAGGAAGTTTCTTTCTATTCCTAGTATATTGAGTGTTTTTATTATGGGAGAGTGTTGGATTTTGTCAAATGCTTTTCTGTGTCAGTTACCCTGTAGGACTTACCCTTCATTCTATTACTAAGGTGTATTACACTGACTGATTTTCATTTGTTGAACCACCCTTGCATTCTAAGGCTATATCCCACTTGGGCATGGTGTATTGTCCCTTTAAAATGCTGCTGAATTTGGTTTCTTAGTAATTCTAAGATTTTTGCATCTTTATTTATAAAGGGGTATTGGTCTATTGTGTCTTCTTATGATAGCTATATTTTAAAGCTTTTATTTAAATTCCAGTTAGTTGGGATGCCTGGGTGGCTCAGTTGGTTAAGCAGCTGACTTCGGCTCAGGTCATGATCCCAGCGTCCTGGGATCGAGTCCCACATCAGCCTCCTTGCTCAGCAGGGAGCCTGCTTCTCCCTCTGCCTCTGCCTGTCACTCTGTCTGCCTGTGCTCACTCTCTCTGACAAATAAATAAATAAAAAATCTTTAAAAAAAAATTCCAGTTAGTTAACACAGTGTAATATTAGTTTTAGAATCAATTTAGCAATTCAGCACTTCCATACAATACCTGGTGCTCATCACAAGTGCACTCCATAATCCCCATCACCTATTTGATCCATCCCCCATGCATGTCCCCTCTGGTAACCATCAGTTTGTTCTCTCTAGTCTGTTTCTTGGTTTGCCTCATTCTCCCCCCACCACCCTGACCCTTTGCTTGTTTGTTTTGTTTCTTAAATTCTACATATGAATGAAATCCTATGGTATTTGTCTTTCTCTGACTGACTTTGCTTAGCATACTACTCTCTAGCTTCATCCATATCATTGTAGATGGCAAGATTTCATTCTTTTTTATGGCTGAATAATCTATACACACTATATCTTCTTTATCCATTCATCACTCAATAGACATTTTATCTGTTTCCATAGTTTGACTTTTGTAGATAATATTGCTGTAAACATTGGGGTGTATGTGCCCCCTCGAATCACTATGTTTATGTCTTCTGGATAAATACCCAGTCGTGCGATTGCTGGATTGAAGGGTAGTTCTATTTTTAACTTTTTGAGGAACCTCCATACTGTTTTCCAGAGTGGCTGCACTAGTTTGCATTCTCATCAACAGTGACAAAGAGTTTTCTTTCTCTACATGCTCACCAATACCTGTTGTTTCTTGTATCATTGATGTTAGCCATTCTGACATGTGTGAGATGGTATCTAATTATAGTTTTGTTTCCTATTTCCCTGATGGTGAGTGATGAGCATCTTTTCATGTGTCTTTTGGCCATCTGTTTGTCTTCTTTGGAAAATGTTGTCTTTGTATTTTTTTTTT
>ML105306.1:0-12254 GCA_003697995.1 Taxidea taxus jeffersonii
GCTTCTTATAGGTGGCTGAAGACCCATATGTTGTCAATCTTCCACATGACTACACATTAAAAAAATCATTAACTCCTCTGAAAGCACCAAGAAGAAAAATTCTTTGAACCTACAAATACTGACACTAGAAGGTAGCTATAGAATGTCATCTTGTAGCAATAGAATGCCAATACCCTAGCTCTCTCCTGGGTAAATCTGGAACTGGGAAGCTCTCTGCTTTTAAGTAGGACCCACACTCTTTTTAAAGATGGTTCAAGGCCATGTTTCTATAACCTATGCTTGTGCTGAGTAAAGACTTCAGGCTTGGAGCTTTGGGACACATTCTCAATGACCACATGACCTTATATGTTGGGTTGGGGGGTGACCACTTTTCCAAAGCATTTCAAGGCATATTCCTGCTGTGTCACTGTACTAATCTGGAGAGTACCAGATAGTGGTACTACCACTGATATCAGTGATTGATGGATTCTGGCTGAATTCCATTTCAGTTCCTTATTATCTGGGAGCAAGTTGCTGAAAATTCTCAAGGCTCAGTTTACCACATTGAGAGAGTAATAATTACACCATGGTCTGTTACGGAAAATGACAAAGTGATTAGGTGGTTAGAGGACAAAACGAACCTGTTTAAGCAGGGAGTACTGTCCTGTCACATAAGAACCCAGTAAATTCTGGCTTCCTTCTTTCATCTAGCCCTAACTTTAGATTCAAGATACCTTACCTTTAGCACAGTTAATTTCCATCCATTGATATAATTCTAGAGGTAGCAGAATATTCCCAGAAAAATAAATAGTCCAACAAAACGTGACCGATTTACTGATTCGTTGTAACAGAGCCTCACTTGACTCACTTCTATATCTCATTTAAACTTCTGTGTAGGGGTGCCTGGGTGTCTCAGTTATTAAGTGTCTGCCTTTGGCTCAGGTCATGATCCCATGGTCCTGGCATTGAGCAGGAAGCGTATTTCTCCTTCTCCTCCCACCACCCCCCCCAGCTTGTGTTCCCTCTCTCACTGTGTCTCTCACTGTCTCTCTCTCTTTTAAATAAATAGGTAAATAAATAAGTTCTGTATATATGCCCCATCCTCAGAGATAATCTTCCCTGACCATCCCATCTAAACTAGCTTCCTTCCCTGTCACTCTTTATCTCCGTGCTTACTTTACTTCATAGCATTTATCACTGCCTGAAGCTATATCACACATGTATTTATTTATTCATTGCCTCCCTTCACTAATATGTAGGCTAAGTAATAGCAGAACATTTGTACACCTTGTTCACTGCTGATCTCCCAACTAGCATTTAGAATAGTGCCTAGACACATTTGACAACTATTTGTTGAATAAATTAATAAAGGATGTTTTAAGTTCTGCAGTCTTAATTTCCTTCCCTTAAAGCTTTATCTATAATAATAACCATCATTTCTTAAACATTTACTTTATCCTTTGACATTATATGGGTAATATAATTTAATCTTTTGAACATCCTCTGTGAGATAGGAACAATTATGAGTTCCTAATATGGGTAAGAAAATGAAAGTTTAGAGAGGTTAAGTAACTTGCCCAGAAGCAGACATCCAGATGGGATTCATTCTAAGTTATTGGACTATAGAATAATCTGTATCTCTAATTCCTTCCCATCCCCTCCTGTTTTTACAATTAGATTCTACTGTATTTTGAACTGCCTATTTCACATCAAAATGCAAATACCTTGGGTGATAGTAACATTAAACTGTTTTTAGTCATTTAATTTCTTTGGTGCATGTCAACTAAGAAATAAGTTTGGGGAGAAGGAGAGTTTAGAGGTCTGAGTACCTGAGATGAGAAATCTTAGAACCAGGATACAGCAGATAAGACTAGTGAGACACTGCAGCATTTTGCTAAAGGTTACTTCCCCTTGTAATCATTCCACATCCAGAGTTCTCTTATTTCTCCACACTGAGATATTTTCCCTTTGCAATTTAGCATCTCCAAGACCGCACACTCTGGGGGATTGTGGTTTGACAATGCCTCCCTCACATGTAAAAAAAGTCAATCAGGTGCAAGATGAGAAATTGACAGAGGTTTTATTTAGTGGGTTTTTTTTGGGGGGGGGGATTTTTTGTTTTACTTTATTCCAGAGTCATTTGTTCCTAATTAGTGGAAGTCCAAGAAGAGGGGCTAGCTGATTGGATTTGAATATCACCTGTGCAGTCATAACAATCACTCATACTCCTCTGTAGGATAGACCACAGCCAGCATGTCACTGTTACAACAGCAGATAGGACATAGATGTTTAGCAAAAGGAAAGGGCAAAAATTACAAGGCACCATATAAGTAGGAGGAAGACTGCTTCCATGTTTCAATTTAAAAAGTACCACAGGCCACTTGTTTAAAACTATCAGTCTTGAGTCTTAATTTGAGATTCTCCCATTAGTGTCATTTCACTTCCAGGAAGAGATTGTCTCCAGAAATCTTTCCTGCTTGAGAAGGCAGGAAGGGCACATTAAGCTTGGATTAGTTGGAAGTTGCCATAGGAACTAGAGGCCAGGCCCTAGGGGAAATGAAATACTGGGCAGGTAAGTTTTGATGAGAAGGAAAAAGGACAGAGTGAGTGGTTACACAAGGTGGCACCATAATTGGTAGTCCTGGGCAGCCATGGGGCAGTCATCTTTAAAACAAAAAGTTACTATTCATTTTTTTTTAATTTTATTTATTTATTTGAAAGAGAGATCACAAGTAGGCAGAGAGGCAGCCAGAGAGAGGGGGAAGGGAAAGCAGGCTCCCCACTGAGCAGAGAGTCCAATGCGGGGCTCGATATCAGAACCCTGGGATCATGACCTGAGCCAAAGCCAGAGGTTCAACCCACTGAGCCACTCAGGTGCCCCAAAAAGTTACTATTCACTTTAATGAGGTATAATCAGATTTCTCCATCACAAATTTGAGCATTGCTTACCTTGAAATGATTAACTCTCACTTTAACAATGCATTTGTTTTAATTCCTTGCCTTCTTCAATCTCTCGTCCATTTCCAAAACAAAAAATAATTTAATTTTACTAAACAACAACCAAAAAAATCAGAATCTACCTCCAACAAAGACAACTGGCTAGATACCAGGATCATTCTTATTAAGTTCACAGATACTCATCTGAGAAAACAGACCGTAGGAAGAAATAGACTGCAGTTCATACTTTCATATGAAACTGAATTTTATGGAAAGTCCTTATCCTTCAAATGAAGGTTTCAAATGCAAAAATAATCTTAGAAACACAACATCTTAGAGCAGGGAGGAAACTTAAAGATCTTCCAATTCCATCCCCTTCTCTTACAGAAAAGAGTGTTGAGAGCCAGAGAGGTTAATTATGTCTTCTAACCACCTAATCATTCTGTCATTTCTAATTATTGCTAAAAAAAAAAAAAAAAAAAAAAAAAAAAACAGGAATTCTCAATGCCCTCCATTTGTGTGCACTGAAAAATAAGTTTGTGTATCAGCAGAAAATGTCAGCATCAAGACCGAAAATGTACAATTTGTTCATAATAAAAACAATAAGAGTTGACTTATGTTGAGTACTTATAATGTGTCCAGCATGCTGCTAAATGCTTTACAACCTGTATCTCATTTGACCTCTAATAGTCCTGTAAAGTATATTTACCCCATTTTACAGATGAGAACATCAGAGAGATCAGAGAGAAGCTAGGTAACTGGTTCATAGTCAAACAACTAGTAAGGGATAAACTCGAGTCATCACTCCTCACCATAACATTAAATCATATCTCCTGTCTATTTCATGTCTCACTTTTTCTATAAGAAAACCAGAGACCAATAATCAACTATATTTATGAGCTTAATGCCTCTCTCTGACAGCTAGCTCATCCCCAAGGAATGTCATCCAACTTTAGCCAAATAAACATATTCCTAAGAATCTACTTTTTAAAAAATAACTGTTTCTCTGATTATAAATGTAAATCATATTCAATATGTGAAATTTAAAAACACAGACAAGAATAAAGGAGAAAATCAAAATCTCCTGTAATTATACTAAGGATCACATGCAGAAAAAATCTATTTTTTTCTTCCATTTTAAAGACCACCAGATTTTTTTTGCAAAAAAAATCAGCAATAGTCTCTAGTATTTTCTACATGCGTTATTGTTAATGTAGTGAATGATCACCAGCAAAGATTTCCTTAATTCATTGATTTACTCAACTAGGATCTATTGCTTACGTGTCTACTCTGTGTCAGATGTTCAGCTTATTGCTGGAACTCACAGATGATTGAAGACAGGTCCAGTTCTAGCCTCACAGAACATAGAAGATAATTCTCGGAAGGAAGTTTTTTATATGTTTCACATTAATTAGGCTAAAAAGATGCAGATTCTTTTATCCATATGTCCAATTGAAGTAATTCCTTCCCTTAGTGTGCTAGATGGAAAGCTTATATAAAACAGGTCTCATAGCCTGGTAACTGACACAGAGCAATCAAAAATGATTTAAAATTGCAGGTCCTATGGTAGCTTATCATGGCAAACATAGTTCACAGCCTGGGATTTTAGACATTTACCACATCAAAGATTCTTCCTATCCTGGGTGCTAAACTGGCAGGAAGCCTTTCATGTACAGGGATTAGAAATGGGTCCTTGTACTTAGGATTCCTTCAAGATAGTCAAAATTTGCCATCAGTCTAACACTGCTGAAGTTGATTGAAACGTGTGACTAAAATTCACCCCAAATGACACACGATGGAGCTTTCTTTCCTAAGAACAGGTATTTAGGGGAAAGATGCTACCAGATGCCTAAAAGCTACAGGGATGGAGAGGACACCTCATAAATTAGCCAGGGGCTCTTAGTTTCTTATTTCTGCTGTAACAAATTGCCACAAGAGATTATATCTGAGAGAGCCTGAGAAGACGGTGGAGTAGGAGTACCCTAAGTTCAGCTTGTCTTGCGCTTGGAACCAGGTATCACTCACATCCAAGTAAATAAACCAGAGAGCAATCCAAAGACTGGTAGAACAAACTCTACAACTAAATGTAGAGAAAAAAGTGCATCAGAGAGTGTAGGAAGGGCAGAAATAGTGGTCAGGAGCTGCCTGCATGACAGAGGGAGCTGCAGGCGCAGAGAGGGGAAAAGAATCCCCATAATATATGGCCTTGAAAACCAGAGGGGTGGAATTCCTTGAGTTTGTGTAACCATCAGGATTAGGAGCCTGGAACATTAAAAGTCAGCCAATTAAGCACTGGGTGAGCTGGGAGAGCCAATGATAGCCAGGTCTCTGCCCTTAAAGAGATTGAGAACAAGTAACATAGAAGCAAGTTTCCTCGATGGGAGGAAAATCTGTTTAGACTGATTTCAGAACATGTTGGGGGTAATTCTCCAGGAACAAAGGAGCTGGCCCCTGCTTTTTTCTTCTGTTTCTCCCATCAAAAACACAGAGCCACATATAGTATCATATCATCTGCAAAGAGCGATAGTTTGACTTCTTCTTTGCCGATTTGGATGCCTTTAATTTCTTTTTGTTGTCTGATTGCTGAGGCTAGGACTTCTAGTACTATGTTGAATAGTAATTGGACCATTTCCTTACACCACACACGAAAATAGACTCAAAATGGATGAAGGACCTCAACGTGAGAAAGGAATCCATCAAAATCCTTGAGGAGAACACAGGCAGCAACCTCTTCGACCTCAGCCGCAGCAACTTCTTCCTAGGAACAACGCCAAAGGCAAGGGAAGCAAGGGAAAAAATGAACTATTGGGACTTCATCAAGATCAAAAGCTTTTGCACAGCAAAGGAAACAGTCAACAAAACCAAAAGACAACTGACAGAATGGGAGAAGATATTTGCAAACAACATATCAGATAAAGGGCTAGTATTCAAAATCTACAAAGAGCTTAGCAAACTCAACCCCCAAAGAACAAACAATCCAATCAAGAAATGGGCAGAGGACATGAACAGACATTTCTGCAAAGAAGACATCCAGATGGCCAACAGACACATGAAAAAGTGCTCCACATCACTGGGCATCAGGGAAATACAAATCAAAACCACAATGAGATACCACCTCACACCAGTCAGAATGGCTAAAATGAACAAGTCAGGAAATGACAGATGCTGACAAGGATGTGGAGAAAGGGGAACCCTCCTACACTGTTGGTGGGAATGCAAGCTGGTGCAACCACTCTGGAAAACAGCATGGAGGTTCCTCAAAAAATTGAAAATAGAGCTACCTTATGACCCAGCAATTGCACTACTGGGTATTTACCCTAAAGATACAAACATAGTGATCCAAAGGGGCACGTGTACCCGAATGTTTATAGCAGCAATGTCCACAATAGCCAAGTTATGGAAAGAACCTAGATGTCCATCAACAGATGAATGGATAAAGAAGATGTGGTATATATATATATATACAATGGAATGCTATGCAGCCATCAAAAGAAATGAAATCTTACCATTTGCAATGACATGGATGGAACTAGACCATATTATGCTTAGCGAAATAAGTCAACTGGAGAAAGACAACTATCACATGATCTCCCTGATATGAGGAAGTGGAGATGCAACGGGGTGGGAGTTAAGGTGGTAGGAAAAGAAAAAATGAAACAAGATGGGATCGGGAGGGAGACAAACCAAAAGAGACTCTTAATGTCATAAAACAAACTGAGGGGGGTGGGGGGGAGAGGGGTTGGGAGAGGGTGGTGGGGTTACATTATATGTTTAAATAAAGCTTAAATAAAAAGAAAAAAAAAACACAGAGCCACCTGTACACAGGCATTTGTTACCTAACCTGCTAGCAGTGCACCCTACCTGCAAGTTCTCCTGAGGACTTGCCTCCTTCAAGCCTGCTGGCCTCATCCCTAGGCTTAGGGAATTTTGCTAATGCTGTGTGCACCTCAACCCCACCCCCACCTCCCTGTGATGGGCCCCCAGAGGGCACCATACATCAGGGGACCTTGCCTAGGACTAGTGGCTCAGTACAAATTTTGTTAATGCCATGTACACACCACCCAGCCACCACATACATATACTTCACCCACCCCAGCCATCCCATTCTGCCCAGTCACTGCAAACACAGGTGCCGCAGGTCATGCCCAGCTGCTGCAAGCACAGACACTGCCTGTCCCTGGTTCCCCTCCACTGCCATATACTGCACCCCACCACAGGTTGCCACCATGCTTCAGGGGATCAAGCCTAGGACTACTGACTCAGAGCAAATTTTGCTAACACCTCCACCTTGCCCCAAAGCCTTCTGTGATCAAAATCCCTCAGAGCCAGCCTGCATAGGTCTCACTAGCATCACAGTGAGCAAACACAGTCCACAACAGGCAGAAAGTTAGTGCAGATGGACTGAAAGGAAAAGCAACTCAGATACAATAGCAGGATACAAGGGCTAGTTTCTGGTGAATAGGAGACACTGCTCTGCGGGGCACTACAGGAACTCTCCTGCATGAAGCCACTTTGTTCAAGAGCAGAGGATGGGGCTGACTTTCCTAACATACACAAATAGGCACAGAGAGGTAGACAAAATGAGGAGACAGGGAAATGTTCCCAAATGAAAGAACAGGACAAAATCAACAGGAGATCTAAGCAAACAGAAATACATAGTATGCTTAATACAGAGTTTAAAGTAATGAGCATAAAGATACTCACTGGATTTCAGAAAAGGACATGATTGGAGGATATCAGTGAGACCTTTAACAGAGAGATAAAAAAATAGCATAACAGAGATTTAGAACTCAGTAAATGAAATTAAAAATATAATACATGGAATACATAGTAGGCTACAATAAGCAAAGGAATATATCAGTGAGCTGGAAGATAGAGTAATGGGAAGCAATCAAGCTCAATGGTAAGAGACAAATATTGAATAATAAGAATAGACATGGAACTCAGTGGTTCCATCAATAATAATATTCACATTATAGGATTCCCAGAAGGAGAAGCGAGAGAAGGAAGGGGCAGTGGGAGACAGAGATCCAGATTCAGGAGACATAGAGATCCCCCAACAAATTCAACCTAAAGAGGTCTGTTCACACCAAGACACATAGTAACTAAAATGGCAAAGCATAGTGATAAAGAATTTTTAAAGGTTGCAAGAGAAAAAAAGACAGTTACATACAAAGGAGACCACATAAAAGGGGAGCAATTGACTTTTCAGCAGAAAATTTCAACATATATTCTAAGTGCTGAAAGGGAAGAATCTGCAGCCAAGAATACATTATCTAGCAAGGCCACCAATCAGAATAGATGGAGAGATAAAGTGTTTTCCAGAGAAACAAAAGTTAAAGGAGTTCATGACCCCTAAACCAGGGGCTTTCTCCAGGGTTCGCCAGGATTGCCAGGTCGCTGTCCATCGCCTGGGCCACCAAGAGTCGCCCCTGAGCTTGGGCGCGGACCCACTGCTGCCTGAGGACGCCCCCAGGCCGCCAGTGTCCAGTAAGGAGGAGGAGTCTCCGAGTGGTCCTGAGCCTGCACCCAACCCCGTGCGACGACCCCTGGGGGCCGGACCCTGGAGCGGGACCCCAGCGGTACACCGCACCAGAGCGTGCAGACAGAGGACTGAGCGGGTGGGTTGGCCAGGGCTGTGGCTAAGGCCGCGCTGAGCCCAGTGCAGGAACACGAGGCCGGCAGGCGCAGCAGCTCCGGTGAGGCAGGCACACCTCCAGTGCCAATTGTCCTAGAGCCTGTGCATCCCGGGGCCAAAGCCTTGGCGCCCCAGCCTCCTGGTGCAGATTCCAAAGGGTTGCGGGAATCCACATTTTGGGATTTGGGAGTTGTGCCTGGGTGGCTCAGTTGGTTAGGTGTCTATCTTTGGCTCAGGTCGTGATCCCAGGGTTGTGGGATAAAGTCCTGCATCAGGTTCCCTCCTCAACAGGGGAGTCTGCTTCTCCCTCTTCCTCTGCCCCTGCTTGTGTTCTCTCTCTCATTCACTGATTCTCAAAGAAATAAAAATCTTCTTTAAAAAAAAGAAAAAGAAATGTTTACGGGGCCTCTATGAGTAGAAAACAAAAACTATAAGTGAGAGTAAGAGAAATAGGAAGCACAAAAGCAAAAAATAAAAAAGCAAAATAAATGTATCTGTGAAAATAAGTCAAGGGAAGCATAGAAAAAAGAATGTAAAATGTAATAAAATACCTGAAAATGGAGGGGAGAAGAGTAAATAAGTTCAAAACTAAGTGACCATCAGCTTAATATAGACTGCTATATCCAGAAGATGTTCTATATAAACTGAATGGTAACCACAAAACAAAAAATAGTAATAGATATGCAAAAAATAAATAGTAAGGAATCCAAGTATATCGTTAAAGAAAGCCAGCAAACCATGCAAAAAAGAGAGGATCAGGAAAAATCTACAAAAACAACCACAAAATAAGTAACAAAATGGCAATAAATATCTATCTACCAATAATTACTTTGTATGTAAATGAACTAAATGCTCCAGTCAAAAGTTATAGGTTGACAGAGTGGATTAAGAAAAAAAAAAGACCCATCCATGTGCTGCCCACAAGAGACTCATTTTAGACCTGCAGATTGAAAGTGAGGCAATGAAGAAACATTCATCATGCAAATGAATGTCAAAAGAAAGCCAGAGTAGCAATATCAGACTAAATAAACTTAAAGTCTGTAAAAAGTGTCAAGGAAAGATAGTATATAATCATAAAGGGGACAATCCAACCAGCAGATTTAACATTTGTAAATATTTATCCACCCAACATGGGAGCACCCAAATACATAAAATAGTTAATAACAAACATGAAGGAATTAATTCATAGTAATACAATAGTAGTAGGGGATTTTAACACCCTACTTACATTGATGGACAGATGATCCAAACAGGAAAAAACAAACAAACAAACAAACAAACAAACAAAAAACAAAGGAAACAGAGGCTTTGAATAACACACAGGATCAGATAGATTTAACAGATATGTTCAGAACATTCCATCCTAGCACAGCAAAAGACACATTCTTTCCAAGTGCACATGGAACATTCTCCACAATATACCACATATCAGAACACAAAAGAAGCCTCAACAAGTTCAAAGACATCCAAGTCATGCCATGCATCTTTTCTGACCATAATACTATGAAATTGGAAATCAACCACAAGAAAAAAATCTGGAAAGACCACAAATACATGGGGTTTAAATAATATACTATTAAGTAATGATTGGCTCAAGCAAGAAACCAAAGAACAAATCAAAAAGTACGTGGAAACAAATAAAAATAAAAACACAATGGTGCAAAACCTTTGGGATGCAGGAAAAGTTCTAAGAGGGAAGTTTATAGCAATACAGGCCTACCTTCCTTAAGAAGCAAGAAAAATCTCAAATAAATAATTTAACCATACACCCAAAGGAGCTAGAAAAAGAACAAGAACAACAACAACAACAAAAACACAAAACCAACAGCAAGAAGGAAATAATAAAGATTAGAGCAGAAATCAATGAAATAGAAACTAAAACAATAGAACGATCAATGAAACCAGGATTTGGTTCTTTGAAAAGATAACAAAATTGATAATCCTCTAGACAGACTCATCCAAAAACGAGAGAGAGAGAGAAGATAAAAGACTCAAACTCAGAAATGAAAGAGGAGAAACAGCAACCAAAACCACAGAAATACAATTATAAGAGAATATTATAAAAAACTATATGCCAACAAATTAGACAAATTGAAAGAAATGGATAAATGCCTAGAAACATATAATCTGCCAAAACTGAAGCAAGAAGAAATGGAAAATTTGAACAGATGATTGCCAGCAAGGAGATTGAATCAGTAATCAAAAAACTCCCAAGAGAAAAAACTCCAGGACCAGGTGCCCTCACAGGCAAATTCTATCAAATATTTAAAGAGGAGTTAATACCTATTTCAAACAAACTACACCAAAATAGAAGAAGGAAAACTTTCAAATTCATTCTGTGAAGTCAACATTACCCTGATAACCAATACTAAAGATACCACCAAATACACACACACACACACACACACACAACTACAGGCCAATATTTCTGATAAACATAGATACAAAAATCTTCAACAAAATACTAGCAAACAGAATCCAACAATATATTAAGAAAAATCATACACCATGATCAGCTGGGACTTATTCCTGGGATGCAAGAGTGATTAAACATTCAGAAATCAATAAACATGATACACCACATCTGTAAGATATGATCATTTCAATAGATGCAGAGAAAGCATTTGACAAAGTACAACACTTATTCATGATAAAAGCCCTCCACAAAGTAGGTTTAGAGGGAACATAACTCAACATAATAAAAGCTGCCTATTAAAAAACTCACAGTGAACATCATACTCCATGGGGAGAAATTGAGAGCTTTCCCCCCGGAGTCAGGAACAAGACAAGGATGTCCACTCACTACTTTTATTCAGCGTAGTACTGGAAGTCCTAGCCACAGCAATCAGACAATAAAAAGGGAAAAAAAAAAAGGCATCCAGATCAGTAAGATGTAAAACTTTCACTCTTTTCAGATGACATGATACTATATATATAAAACCCAAAAGACTCCATCAAAAAAGTACTAGAACTGATAAATGAATTCGGTAAAGTCATAAGATACAAAATCAATGTGCGGAAATCTGTTGCATTTCTATACACTAATAATGAAGCAGCAGAAAGAAAACTTAAGAGAACAATCCCCTTTATAACTGCACCATACATAATATGGGAATAACATAGGAGTAAACCTAACCAAAGAGGTGAAAGAGCTGTACTCTGAAAACTATAAAATACTGATGAAAGAAATTGAAGATGACACAAAGAAGTGGAAAGACATTCCATGCTCATGGATTAGGAGAACAAATATTGTTAAAATATCTATACTACTCAAAGCAATCTACACATGTAATGCAATCCCTATCAAAATACTAACAGTATTTTTCACAGAACTAGAACAACAACAACAAAGACTCAAAATTTATATAGAACCACAAAAATCCTGGACATCCAAAGCAATTTTGGAAAAATAAAGTCAAAGCTGGAGGTATCACGATTCTAGACTTCAAGTTATATTACAAAACTATAGTAATCAAAACAGTATGGTACTGGCACAAAAATAGACACAAAAATCAATGGAACAGAATAGGAAACTCAGAAATGAACCCACAACTGGTTCAATATATGGTCAATGAATCTTCAATAAAGCAGAAAAGAGGGACACTTGGGTGGGTCAGTCAGTTAAGCATCTGCCTTTCTTTGGTCATGATCCCAGGATCCTGGGATCAAGCCCATCAGGAGCCTTGCTCACTGCTTCTCC
>ML105306.1:17254-31706 GCA_003697995.1 Taxidea taxus jeffersonii
ATCATTTTTGTTTTAAGAACGTTTTGAAAAAATAGAAAGCACAAGAGAATATAAGACAAAGAGACCATTGTCAACATTTTGTAATGTTTGTTTCAAGACCTTTTAAAAATATAAATGAAGTAAAGCAAGACAAGATGGATGCCCCTCTAAGCCTCTTCCTCCTCGCTCTCCAGCCCTATCTCCTACCCCAATGGCAACTACCTGAAAGAAACTGAAGCCTGTCTTTCAAATCCACTTGAAGACTTTTACCTAAACATAAACAATAGAAAGAATATACAATATTGGGGGTGCGTTTTATAATTTGTATCCTTCTGCACTTCTTTTAGGCATCTTTGGTTTTTTTTCCACTACAAACTGTGATGTTTCATTCTCTGTAGAGATCTAGTTCACTCATTTTAACCGTTGTTTGGCATGGGATTAGGTGATCCATAAGCCCCTTTCTGGTTTTAACACCAAGCCAGTGGTTCTTAAGCTGCACATTAAAAATCACCTGAGGAACTTTCAAAATGCAGATGCCCAGGCCCTGTTCTCAGGGAGTTTGATTTCAGCCATCTAGAGATGGGCTTGGTCATTTGCCTTGAGATTCTGTGATGCCAGGGTTAATGCTGGGTGCCTTCTATGCCTCTCCTGATAGATTAAGAGCAATTTTATGTCTTCTAACAGAATTGTACCAACCAAAATGATTTTGCTAGTGACACTCCCTGAAACTTGCTGATAGCTGCATCTGAGGGATGGCAAGAGTCTCTTTCTCTTCATCTTATTGCCGAAAAAAAAAAGAAAATTGTGTTTACGGGCGCTAGCAATGGGCGGGCAGGCCTTCCCCTTTGCTCTCTGGCAGAAATGGAGTTGGAGAGGACTGACTGGGAGATGACCCATCAAGTGAGGAAGAAAACCTCAGATTGTGAAGTGTGTACGGAATTTGAATTGCCCTCTCTTTTCATCATCCTGCAGGATAAAAGGGAAGAAGCTCCTGCTAGGTAATTCTGCAGTCTTCCAGACAACCACTCCTCCCCCTTCCCCAATTTCTATTTTTGCCAGGCTCAGCCTCCACACAGAAGAGTATTTATTAAATTGCCACTTGTACCACACTTGAGAGAGCAACCAGGGAAACCTGCACCCTGGCCTCTGAGGGCCACTCTATGGACAGAGTGCAGGCACGAAGATGACCTTGATGGTATTTTATAACTTTGTCCTTTCCCTTTTTGCCATTCTTTATGCCAGCCACAAAGGAAATGACTTGGAAAGAATGACCTAATAAGGTACAGTTTAACTTCCTGTCTTTCTGTTATACACTCAACAAATATTTACTGAGCACTTATTAGGTACCAGCCACAGTGCTGGGTCATGGGGATCCCACAGGTCCAAAGGTCAGAGACTTTTTCCTCCAGTTTGGGCTGTAAGCCAATGAACAGACAACTAAACAACATGTATAATTTATGGTGTAGCAGAGGGAAAGCACAGAATGCTCTGGAAAAGCAAAGGAGGCCAGAGAGAAATCAACTTAGTCTTGGAGTTGCAGGAGTATTTCCTAGAGCAAATCCTGTGATACATGGGATCACCTGGAAGGCTCATTAAAATGCAGAACCTCACCCCAGAGTTTCCGATCTGCACTTCTATCATGTTTTCAGATGGTGCTGATGCTGCTGGTCTGAAGAACACACTTTGAGAACCATGGTCCTAGAGGACTAAAGCTACTCGGACCAACATCACATGGGCCTCACCTGGGAACTTGTTAGAAAGGTGGAAATTCAAGCATCACCCCAGATGGACTGAGTCAGAATCTACAGCAAAATCTCTAGGTGATAACTATGCACATTGCTGTGTAAGCAACACCTCTCTAAACCACTGGCTCCCCAACTTGGCTGCATGTTGGAATCATCTGGGTAATTGAATAATTTGAATAAAATGCTGATGTCTGGCTTCCATCCCAAGATTCTGCTTTAATCGGCATAGAATCTGAACAGCTCCTGCAGGTGATAAAGATGATTCTAATATACAGCAAATTTTGAGAAACACTGGCCTAAGTGAAATGCAGCCTGAGTAGGAGCTAGCCCCACAATGAACGGCAGGAAGAAGGTTATAGAAAATAGAATGTGCAAAGGCTAGTGGCAGAGAGAACAAAGTAGGTTCGGTGAATGAAAAGGAGTTTGGTGAGCTCAGAGTACAGTGTTAGAGAAGAGAAGTGATAAACTTGGAAGTAAGAGAGAGACAGAGGCCAGTGGTGGAACCTGTCAAAGGTCTTTGGGTTTTCTTTCAAGGGCGGACACACTCAAGCTTACAGTAATGATGGGTCTGTGGGCTGTGTGGGAACAGCGTGCTTTGTATGAAGGCCGGGGCTTCTTTGACTGCAAAGAAACATATATTATTGCTCTTACCAAAAAGTATTCCTGTCAGGAAACATCGCTGTTTAAACTGAAGGTGGAGGCAAAAGAATGGAGGCAGGGACGAAGAAAAACAGTAGTGCTGGGTGGAGAATGTGTTACCTCGATATATGCCGCTTTGGCAAGAGGATTATCTTGAGCAACTGAGAAGCAGCAGTTACAGAATAGCTCTCTACCCTCTCCCTATTTGCCTCGAAGCAGGACATACATTTGTCGAAGTGTCCCCCGCCTCTAAGAGGAACAGAAATGAATCAACAGAGACAACTCTAGACCCTTATCATCCAGAGACAACACCAAAGGAATCTACACAACAAACCTTATAAAACCAGCCTTTATCCACCATTAGTCTCCCCATCTACTTGCTTTCTCAGGATTTGCCACCCCTGGAAACTCAAAGTCCTATTTCGCTATCTTTCTCCTTCTCTAAAGATATCACATCCCTTTGTTAAGATGTTACATAAGCCCAAATTCTAACTACCCCTTCGATTTACTGATCCCATGTACTCCATGTGTAAGCATAATGCTTCTGTTTGTTTGCTCTTTGTAAGATGTTTTTTGTCATTCTAACTTATGGGGCCCTGGACAGAGAAGCGAGAATGGGTAAAGGAGAACGACTTTATTTTGGCCCTTTGGCTTTCATTTTTCGGCTTAACCAGTATTTGCCATCATTCAGCTTAACCAGTACGTGCCTGCACACTGTGTACCAAGCCTCGTGCTGGTGTGATGGGCGCAGAATCCAGATCTCCGATGCTCTCGTTTTGCAAAGAGACACAAGGTGGGAATTTCAGACAAACAAGTGATTTTTCCAAAGAGCATTAGTTTGAGTCTGGTTGAAGATTTGACAGTGCTGTTAAATGGGAGGATTCTGTGCCATCCAACTCCACTTAAGCCCTCAGCTAACCCATCAAATGGCCCCATTCATTCTGCAGCTGCAGGATTCCTGAGGTCATGCCAGTGAGCACCCAGAATGCAAACGAGGGCTCAGTCTTGGCTTCTGACACCCTGTGAGCTTTGAGGAAGAACAAGGAGACATTTGTTAGGGGAAGGCCCACAAAGACACCACAGGAGAGAGGATTGAATGCCCCAAGGGATTCCAGGCCAAATGCAAAAAGCTGGTGTAATCTCTGCCCCCACAGCTTGTCTGACTTCACTGGCTCCCTGGCTATAGAGGCAGCTGATGGCCCAGCAACCAAAACTCTTCTCCTGAGCCATCATTTCCTCAACAAGAGGAATGGGAAACTGAAATTGACTACCTTTGCACATTCTCTCTAGTTTATTGTATGCAGAAATGTCTAATTCCTCTATGTAATTCTTATTGTGGAATGTGTTCAAATATTCAACTCATCCTTTTTCAGGGCAAAAAATTTAAAAAATCATAGTCTCAGAAGAAACCCTGGTCAAACATAGCCTGACATATGCAAAGCTTCCAGCAACTTTCTGGGCTGCGACTTGAACTTCACCAGGTTCCCCCTAACATTTATTAGACATGCATAATGCTCCCATTTACCCAAACTTTTAATATTCTTCATATCCTTTCATCTGCTTGAAAATGCCTATTTCCCAAGGCTTCTGAACAGACTGAGTTGGCAGTTCAAACAATCTGCCAAATGATCAACACTTGATCTTATTTGTATTCTAAGATTGTCAAGCATAAACTGAGTCTGAAAGGCGGCAAACACAATTAGGTGATGGAGCTCTCGCCATAAATGTCTCAGGTGAGAAAGGGCAGGTGCATGGCCTGTCTCAGATGGCATCCCATGGAGGGCAAAGGCAGGGCAGCTTTAATTCACTGTGCAAATTAGACTGTCTGTCAGGATGTCAGAAGGGTGAGAAAATGAAGATTTGAATTTATAGAGTAAATGTATGAAAAGAAAAGTATATACCAGGTTCAAGACAAATTTACTACAAAGGTTTGTTTCAAAGGAATTTTGTTCAAAAAACACAGGACCAAATTTTGGTGCTCTTGGTTCAAAAGGAAATGAAAAAAAAAAAAGCCACAAAAAACATTTTTCTATTGCAGAGGGTACATGGCAGGTGAAAAGTGGGGATACCAGATGAAGTTTATGTCCGGGAATTAGCAAGATAGTCAAGGGGACCACAGGAAAGTTTTGAAGCACCAAACAAACACCTTCTGGAAAAAATACTAAAGGATAACTTCAATGGTTGCCTGGTAATGAGAAAAAGTTGTTTCTCTCCTAAGCTACCTCTATTCCCAGGTTAGTAGCAGCACTGGGAAGAAGTTATTTCTATGATGTATTAAAGACAGTGTAAAATTATCATCCATGAAGATGACAATTCTTAGAACACTTAGAGGCACAGCTTGTTCTATGAGCAAGTAGAGCAGGGAGTGATCAGAGCATGGGCTGTAAAAATACTTAGGAGTTCTCCATGTATGGATTGTAAAAGTACTTAGGAGTGTTCCATATCTGGCTTCAGATTCCTACCACAACGTCACTCCCAGGGGCTACTAACAATGCATTGAATTTACAATGTGCTTTCAGTTTATCAAGCACCTCCACATACCTCTCTACGTTTGGACCTCACTACTGTGTAGGGCATGGACAGGAGGAATTTTAATCTGTGCTTTATAGGGAAGGATAATGAAGCTAAACAAACAAATCCTGCCCAAGGTCATAGAGTTAAGATTTAAGTTTTATCTTCTAATTCATGTGCTACTGGGTGAATAGGTTGAACACGGTGGCTAGCTGGGAAAGGATGGCACCAGGATTACCTTTTAGATCCCCTTAACATGATGACTTGGGTAGGTTTAACAGATTACATAGCTAGAGACTTTCTGAGCAAAAAACATCAGGCCAAAAAGGTCAAAATTTAAATATGCATGTTTCATATGGAAGCAGCTATTTATTTTGGCCAAAAGAAAGAGGAGGTCAGGCATGGATGGGGAATTTCAACAGGCACATGGGTATGTGTATGTGTATATGAAGCAAATGGGGAAAACAAAAAACAAAACAAAAAAAAGATCCCCACCAGATCATAGACTGTAGACTATCTTAGAGATTGTATCTGACAGGTCCCACCAAAGGCTCGATGTCCATTACATCATTTAGTCAAGAGTAATCTGAGGATCAGATTTTACTGTTTGTTCTCAGAGGATTGACTTTCCTGAAAGTATCCATCTCAGCAAAACTAAGGAATTCCTGAGCATGCACCTAAATTGTCATTTCTTTCTTTTTTTTAGGATTTTATTTATTTATTTATTTGAGAGAGGGCAAGAGTGAGAGAACACAGTCAGGGGGAGTGGCAGAGGGAGCAGCAGACAGGGAGGCATAAGCAGGTACCTTGCTGAGCAGGGATTTTGTTTTCCCCATGCAGGGCTTGATCCCAGGCTATGGGGCTCCATCCCAGAGTTCTGGGATCATGATCTGAGCCAAAGCCAGATGCTTAACTGACTGAGCCGCCCAAGAGCCCCCTTTAACTGCCATTTCTTTATTCTCCTTGCTTCTCCTGCTTACTTTACTATGCGGTGTGGAGGAAACTGGACCTCACTGGCAATTAGGGAAAATGGGTTCAAGTCACAGTCCTAGCAGGTCTGTGTCACAACTCCTGTGTGACTTCAGTCTCTAGATTTGGTTCAGTTACATGGACACTGAGAAAGATTTCTTAAAATAAGTCCCTCCTAGTTCTAACATTTTGTCAGCTTTGGTGGAACAACACATAGAAAATGATTCTTTTGGTCCCTCCAGTATCTGAACTTTCAAAGTCGTTTTGTCAATACAGGTGCCCCCATTTTATCCAGCTGGGGATGCCTGGGCATATGCAGAGAAAACTGCCTGTCCTGATGATCACAGTTCTGTTGGGGAAGTGCTTCACTCTTCATTTCTCCTTGTAAGAAGCCGCCCAGGGCTGCTTCTTTCCCTTTCCTTCAGTATTTCAGTGACAGTAACTGCTGTAAGTTCTTCATTCTTCAGGTAAGCAGTGAAGACTTTTAGGCTCTCTTCTGGAATCTTATGTTGGATCTTTTGAAGATCATGACCTGGCATCAATAATATGGTCTATATCGGAGATTATTTTTATCACTGCTTCTATGTTATGTATTGGCTTGCTAACAGTTCACTTTTTATATAAACTATAGTGGATACAATTATATTTTGTGAGTGGAAAAAGAAGGAAAGTGGAGTTTAATTAACACACTAAGAATTGTACATAACTTGAGATAACCCATGGTTATGTGTAACACATAAGGTCACTCCAAGTCTCAACCAGTGGAAAAACCATCTCTTAATGGATGGTATCATCCATAATTACTTTTAAAGGTGAGGACTTCAAGCCAGGAAGGAGAGAAGTGTGGTATGGAAAGGAGAGGGCATTTTGACCCACCACTGATTCAGGCTGACTCTAAGCAAGATGGTTCTAGTAAAAATGGGTTCTATTTGAAGCAATATGGCTGAGCTACTGACAGGTCCTTATTTTTACCATCTCTAATATATTTTCTGTCTAGGAGCAGAGGCATGCCTGAGTTGATAAAGTAAGCAGCCTTGCAAATTTTATGTGTGAGTTTATACAAAACAACAATAACACAACTGGGTCTAGAACACAAATATTTATGAATTTATATTATGTGTGAGTTTATACAAAACAACAATAACACAACTGGGTCTAGAACACAAATATTTAAGACTCTGGACTCATGGGGTGCCTGGGTGGCTCTGGGGGTTAAGCCTCTGCCTTGGGCTCAGATCATGATCTCAGGGTCCTGGGATTGAGCCCCACATCTGGCTCTCTGCTCAGTGGGGAGCCTGCTTCCCTTCCTCTCTCTCTGCCTGCCTCTCTGTCTACTTATGATCTCTCTCTCTCTCTCTGTCAAATAAATAAATAAAATCTTAAAAAAAAAAAGACTCTGGACTCATATCCCCAGATAAATCCTCATTATATTTATAGTAACCTACAGTTAAGTGTATGGTTAGATCAAGAAAGGAGATAGGTAAAAATAAATGGCTGGTAACTGTATTCCACCAAACTGCACCCAGGTCTTGAAAATAAATAGTTCTTGATTTTTTCACTGAGTGGTCTAAAAATGTCACTACACTATGAGCTAAATGAGAAACTTCCAGTAGCCCCAAAGCATCTCTGATTTCTCACACACAGAATTTGCATTATGTAAATGTGCTCAGCTCCACATGAAGGCAGTGAAAAAAAAGAGTCATTGACTTTGGATTTTGTGTGCTTTAAATCAAATTTCACAAATGATCACAAAACTCATTATTATAGGCATTTAAAACAGAACGGGGGAGGGTCAACATATGAACTAGTTGTTTGAGTTTGCGGATACAATTTTGTCTACCTTCTCCATGGGAACTCCAAGACTCACAGCAGATCACAAACCTACTTTGCTTTTAAAATTAAGTGATAACCTGCCTTCAGCCTATAATTCTTTTTTTGTTTGTTTGTTTTAAGGATTTTATTTATTTATTTGAGAGAGGAAGCACAAGAGTGGGATGGGGGACAAAGGGAGAAGCAGACTCCCCACTGAGCAGGGAGCTCAATGCAGGACTCGATTCCAGAACTCCGGGATCATGACCTGAGCCAAAGGCAGACGTTTAACTGACTGAGCCATCCAGGTGCTCGTTCAGCCTATAATTCTTTAAAATCTAATACCTGTCTTGGTTTTATAGCCAGAAAATCCATAATGGCATGTTACTTGTTCCCTCTGCTGTATAGAAACACTCCAGAAAGTAATTCACAGTGTCATTTGCTAAGAAGCCATGTTATTGAAGAGCTGATATTTTCAGAAAAATACAATTGCTTAACTGATACAGAGTCATGATGAGTAAGGGGCTAACAGTTGGCCAGTGAAGGGTGGCACAGGCCACAGCCATGGTGTTGCAAATACTTGCAGTGAAAGTGGCAGTCTCCCTGTCTGGCACTCAAGTAGCTTCGATTACTGTTAAGGAAAATAAAGCCGATGGTACACAGACATGATAGTGGTCATTTTGCCTCTTTGACAGGCTGGTTGCTGCCATATTGGGTGCTGAGCAGCAAGGGATAGATTGATTAGTAGATCCCAGAAGTGCAATGAATATTCTTTTGATGTAAACTGATCCAAGCCAATTTTGATTTTCAGATCTCCAGGTTCCTCTCCTCTACTTCATAGCCAAAATGAGCCTGTTCTCTTTTTTACTGCTGGACCAAACCCACCAAGATGCCAGCTAACTAAGCTGATAAAACTGCCCTTGCCAATGGGATCATGAGGAAATAAAGAATTCTGTGAAACCAGTTTAGTCCTTTTCATGGCCTGGAAGTCTCTCTGAAATCTAGTATCCTTATCTTGTAGCATGCTCTCTCTGGCTCTGGACCACAGTCTTCCTGGCGTCTTTTAGCTCCTGGGATGCTCTTTAGCTTCTCTTGTCTATGAATCTTTGCACATGCTGTTCTTCTGCCAGGACCACTCCTTTCCTCAACTGATTTCTTGTTAAGCCAAATTTAAATTATTCTCACATATCCAGTACTTCAGTGAGAAAGCTATACCTGATACCCCTCTCCCCATAGCACTCTGTGACATGGTTTACCAAGTAATTTCTCTATTGACTTTCACCACAATGACAATTACCTATTCAATGGCATGTCTATCCCTCTGGAGGATAAGCTTCCTGAGTACTGGAAATGTGTCTTTTATGCTTATTTCTGTTTCCTTGGCACTTATCCCAGGACCTGTAACACAGTGGACTCAACAAATAGTTGTTGAATAAATTAATAAATGAAAGTGAGTGAGAGAAGAAATAGATGGTTTGCTCCAATGGATCTAGTGCTTTTCAAAGCATGGCAACTATGCAAGTGTGGAGCCCCCATCAGGTTTAATGGAAACAGACGATCTTTGCCTAGGAGTCCACGAGCTTTCTGATTAAGAACAATATTTTTTTTAATGGTTATGATACTGTACCTACCTTGATAAGCTTCTTCACCATTTGGACTACCAATATCACATTGCAGATCTATTTCAGACTATAATGCAAGTCTGCCATCTACTGGTGATATGGGGTAGTACTGCGAATCCTACCACAAGGCATTTTTCATTTCCTGTGGAATCTTCTGTGTTGTGAAACCTAGGAAGGGCTTAGATTCCAACACACTCGATCATTTCATTTTTCCAAAGGGAAAGCCATTTCCCGTGGTGTGTATATGATCACCCAGGGCTAAATAGGTCCAAGCTCTAACATAGGCTTCCTGACAAAATCAGGCTCTTTTTTGTTCTTATTCTTAATCATAATTCTGGATGGTAACACTTATCTCTCTGGTCAACGGTGTGCATTTTTTTTTCAAAAGGAAATGGAACAAATGACTCTTGTTCCAGGTTACATACCAGGAATCTCTTACCCCCTTGCATAAAGCTCCTCACATTCCAGAAAGCAAAGGATCTCATTTTCTACTTTCTGTCCAAGAATTTCCTGGATCTGAAGACAGCTGTATGGGATTGTGTGGGAAAGACTAGACTTACAAAACTTGGAATTTCACACCAAAAATTTAGGCGAAGATATGGTGCAGGGTGTGTTTTGCATGCGAATGGATTGCCTGCCATCAGCAAGACTCTGAGGGATTAGAAACACACCAGAAGCTTGTGTTCCAAGAAGCCGTGACCTTTAATGGAAAAACTGACAAACCATAACTGAAAGAACAAGTGACTGCGATCTGAATCAGAATAGACAGGATTGGTGGTGAAACCTTCCAGAAAGGCCTCCCCTGTGTACCCGGCAGAATTGGCTACAGAAGCCCAAGGTTTTCCAATATATACACATTTTTATTTTTTAGTAACCTCATGGGACTGGATTTAACTGTAGTCATCTTATTATTCAAATATGGTTTGCATGGAAACATGCTTCTTAACATTCCTGGGATCAGTTCAGAGTCATGACTAACCAAACTTCTCCATACCTGCCAGAAGAGTTTTGTCTTTCCCTAACAATTCTCAGAACTGAGCATTTTTAGGGGCTGGATTTCTGAAACAAAAGAAAGAATATGTGTCTGTCTGGAAGTTCTCACAGGATATTTCAGAAAATTTCCATGGCTCTGAATGTACCTTTTAAAAATCTTCTTTATGACAGATAATACCACCAGCAATGAACTAGTTCCAGCTGGTCATTCTGTTCCATTAAGTTGGGAAAGTAACACCTTTACTTCACATCCTAGGGACAAATCTGAATAAGAAGATAGCACAGGGTTCTGAATGGGTTAAGGATTAATTGAGGTACTATTTTGGTCCATTCAGGATTGGGACTGAAAAAAAAAAAAAGAGAGAAACTTCCCTTTGGATGGGGGAACACCAAGGGAAATGTCAATATTCACTCAATTAGTTCTTTATGACAGTCTCTCCTCCAGTCCCAACCAGTAGTGTGAGGAGTGATGCTCATCATCCTCCATTCCCAGACATGATCAGGAATGTCCTTAGTTAGAATCAGAATTCCTCTTCACCTTTCCATCTTCTCTGCTCCCTTCTGAGCAGAGAGCCCGATGCGGGGCGATCCCAGGACCCCGAGGTCATGACCTGAGCTGAAGGCAGAGGCTTTAACCCACTGAGCCACCCAGGTGCCCCTAAAATAAAATCTTATCTTGAGATCATTCATATGACAACTGGATGCTATACAGTTGTCAGATTTGTTGGATAACAAATGGTTGTTTTTAAAACAAAAGTAGGCAGTATAAAATAGTGTTAAAAAGTGTGGGCTCAAATTCACATTTGTGCTAGGAAACCCACACAAGTTATTTAACCCCTCCAAAACCTAACTTCTTAATTTATAAAATACAGATAATAATAATACTTGCCTATCAGACTGTTAGGATTATATCAGATAATGCACAAAATGCACTTAGCAGATAGCTTGCATGTTTTAAATTGAGTATTTTTTAACATATAAAACCATCATTTTGTAAGGCAAGCATTTCAACATACACTATCTCATTTAATCCTGCTAACTCCATGATGTAGGTATTCTGTTTCCATTTTGTAGAATCTTGGTTCTCTCCTAAAGATATAACTTCCTACACAGCATTCTCATAGAGAATTTGCACAACCACATACCCCAGAGTCCAGAGGGAGGGGAAGCACCCTCCTTCTTCCATGCTGCCATTTCCACATTATTCTTCTCATATCTTCTTGTAAAACCCCCTACTCCGTCAAGACTCAGGCTTTTGGCTCTATCATCCTCTACTCTCTCTTTCAGTTTTATCTAATATCTTTATATCCAGATCCTAACATCAACGTCCTTTGTGACTTTACCATTTATATTAATACTCAACATCCTGGCTTCTGGGTTTCTTATATTCTTCATCTCTAGTCACCTTCTCATCCAGTCCCAACTTTGGTTGTGTGTTTTCATTACCACCTTCTGGACCTCGTTAGTCAGAAAGGTTCCACCTTTAAAATCAAGAACTTAGACATCTCACAGCTCTTATTTGTTCAGGTGGCTCATTCAGTTACTTCTGTTGAGCCAGCTCTTTGAATGCATTTGGCCACCCTCACAATTTCTCACTTCTCTGGGTCCTCCTTGCTCCTTTTCCTTCCCTATCCTGCTGATATTCAATATTTATTCCTTCCACAACCTTCTTATCCATTTCCTTAATTGCTTTCCTCAATTCTTCTCATTATATCTACTTGGCTTTTCTCATTGAACCCAGCTATTCTCAAAGCTTGTGAGTATTGTCACAGAAAATGCAGCAGGGCTGACTGTTTTCATTATATGCTCATGGTCAGCACCCTCAACGGGACACGAAACACTGCCAAGAAATACTATTGAGTTTTTATCTGTTCTCTTTCCTATTCTCCACTGTAAGGATTCCATACCTTTTTCACTGTCATCAATTCTCCAACTTCTTCACATCCTCCAATCCTCAGAGCAGGTGGCATCAACTTCTACTTCACAGAGAAGATAAAGATCCCCAGAGGAGACACCCTTCCACTTTCCACTACCACATTTCAAACCTATGTGTTTACACAGCCATCCTTCCACCTCACCTCCTCCTGCCGCTATAGAAGAGGGCCCTTATGTTTTTAATCTCAGATTTATTTAAACTCTAGTTAGTTAACATGTATCGCAAAATTGGTTTCAGGTGTAAAATTTAGTGGCTCATCACTTAACATATAACACCCAGTGTTCGTCACAACAAGTACCCTCTTTAATACACATCATCCGTTTAGCCCATCCCTCACCCACCTCCCTCCACCAACCCTCTGTTTCTTCTCTATTGTTAAGAGTCTTTTATGGTTTGTTTCCCTCCCTCTCGCTCTCTTCTTTTCACCTTCCCCTATGTTCATCTGTTTTGTTTCTTAAATTCCACATATGAGTGAAATCATATAGTATTTCTCTTTCTCTTTTTCACTTAGCATAATACTCTCTAGCACCATCCATGTCATGCAAATGGCAAGATTTCATTCTTTTTGATAGAGGGCCCTTATTTCTAAGGCCTATTACTCCACCATTTCCTTACCAAGGGAAGGACCTTGCTTTATAAATTATCCCCTCTCTCTTTTATCTTAAATCTCTTTCTTTCCACTGGGTCTTTACCATCAGCTTTTAAACATGTTCAAACTTTCTTATCACTTAAACTTGAAAAAAAAAAAACCCTATTTACCTTTCTCCATCTCACACATGAGAAAATGGAGATTTGTGGAGACTAAAAATAAAGAGACAGAATAGGGTCCAAATTCAAGACATTCTAACCATGAACAAGGCCATTCCTTATGGTGCTATGTCATGTTCTGAGCCACTTGTCTTGCCTAAATATTAAGACACCCTCATCCGGGGGCTTTGTGGATCTATTTTAGGGATCTTCACTTGAGGATTGGATTGATTTCTTGGCAAGTCAATCTACTGATCAATGCTCCAACACTATGAGTTCTCCCAAAGTCCCAAATAATAAAAGGAAATAGTTGGATAGACCTAATCTCTACTTTAGTTGCTCTCCATCTGTAAAGTATAACTGATGATATGTCTTCTTCCCACCTTCTAGTATCATTTTCCTACATTTCTCATCAGCAATGTAACAGAGATGGTAAATCTCACTCCTATGGAAGGTTTTCAATTGCTGAGGGGGAAGGTGCTACATAAATGCTCAATATAGCCATCTTTTTTGGGAAGCTAACTCCTGCTTACGTTGACGGAAAACTGTGATGTTGATGGAGCTAGCTACATTTTCTTTAGAAGGGGAAAAAATAGACCAAGGAAGAAAATTAGGTAAGCATCTGGAGGAAAGACTCAGAGAGGACCCAAGTAAAAATGTGCCAAGCAATTAAGGCAATGTTCACTGTTATAGCTATTTGTATCTGCCCTTTGTTAGTCTTAACCCAGACCCACGAGGAAACAAGAAGTCTTGTAGAGATTGGGATATTATTTAAAGGAAAGAGGACTAGAACTAGAAATGGAGAGGAAGTGAGAGGAATGTAAGTCTTTACATGAAAGATAAAAAGAACAAGTTAAAAAAAAAAAAGAAAGAAAGAAACATTCTTCAACACAGCTAATCTCTCCTTGTCAGAAAAAAGGTGATGTGGGGATAGAAAGTGACTGTATGTCAATGTTTGGTCCTTGAATTTTACTTTTTAATAAAGACAGGAAAGCCTGTAAAATATAAGCCTAAATTGAAAAAAACAAAACAAAGAGACTGAAATACAAAAAAAAAATTTCACTTTTAACAAACGGAAATTTGGAAAACCTGAAATAAATTAAATTTGAAACTAAATTGATGTAAAGTCTAAAGCTTTAAACTATAGAAAGAAGTGTTGGGGTCAAAGCCTAGATTTTCAGTTAAGTATCTACGTGATGTTTGTCAAGCTATACTTAATCTGAGTTATCTTTTTCCTATTTCATAAAAGTATGGAAATTTACTAAATCAGTTATTCCCAAACTGTGGGTTATGTTCCATTAAGAATAGCTTCTTTTAATGAGAGATGTTACTGAGGAAAATTGATTGAGCATTGGAACAGTATGGAAAGAGTGGGAAATTTGAGAAGTACTGGACTTTCTTAAAGATTTCTTCTATAAAATAGAGAATAATTTCACCATTATAAATTTATATAATTAATCCAGTTGAAAGGAATATATGTAGAATCTGTGACATCTTTTTTT
>ML105307.1:0-23460 GCA_003697995.1 Taxidea taxus jeffersonii
TCACAACAAGCTAAAACCCATTTAAAGAGAATCATCCAGTTGCTGAAATGGAATCATCAGCAACTTTTGTGAAGTTAATGGGATTTTGTTAGTTTAGTTTTATTGCAATCATTGATAAGAGAAGGAACACTTCATGTGTAATGAAGTACTAAGTGCTGTCATTTCATTTTTTTCTTATGATTACATAAAGCAAAAGATGGGCTTTTAAATTGATATAATATTTATCTTACTGCATTCCACATGATAGATTATACATTTTTAGATCTTTTTCCCCTGGCCAATATAGATAAATGTGATCACTTTTAAACAAAGTATGTTTAAACCAAGATATGTTATAATAATTTTATTCTAATGTTCAAAAATTAATATATGTTAGTACTTTTGAGAATTTTAAATTTAGAAATCTATATTAATTGGAGATATTTTTACTGTATTGCACTTTGAGTTTCAGGAAAATATGAATACGTGGAGAATCCATATAAGGAAGGGATAAAGATCACAATTAAAACTAAATGCCAAAATTAGTCATAATTCACTTTAAACCAACAAAATCATTTTTCATCTTTTAATGAAAACCTATCAGTTAAAGGCTTGCATGGGAGGAGTTTTCCCTCTCTCCCTAAATATGGCTTCTGTTTAATCTTGCTACTTCAGATGGCAAACGTAGGATTTACTTTTTTTTTTTTTTTTTGCCATTTGAGATGTTTGAGATAGATAGATGGGCAAGCTTTTGGGTATTCCATTGGCAGATAAAGTTTTTCAAGTGAAGGAAAGTATAATCAGCTATATCTTCTTTGCAATAAAAAGTAAGGAGGGGTGGTGATGACAATGACTCATTCTTTTTCAGTTCCTCTTGATTCGTAGGTGGCAAGACTATGGAAAAACAAGTAGGGCATAAGGGCTCAACAAAGAACGGGAAAGCCTGATGCATTAAAAATCATTCCTGCCAATCCTGTACAGCAGCCCTTCTTGCAATTTCGCCTGGCTTTGCCCACTCTGTGAAAAGACTCTCCCATGTTACTGCCCCTCCTGTCCTCCACCCTGTTAATTCACTCCCTCTGCCCCTCCGCCCCCAGGCCACTTCCGGAATGGGGAGCCTGGGTTGACCCTGCAGATGCCAGCACAGAGCTGACACCCATATGGTACAGAAAACAGAAAAACGGATTGGTTTGTGGTCCAAAAAAAAAAAGGATTTAAGCCACGAGAAGCCTATGCTGGGTTTCTATCCTGTGTTAATTTTATTGCCCGTTCCCTTATTTTTCTACCTTTTAATTTCCTTCAGATGAAGAGAATGTGGCAGAAAGAGCATCTCCTGAGCCAGAATTGAACCTCAGGCCTTACCAAATGGAAGTCGCCCAACCAGCCTTGGAGGGGAAAAATATCATTATATGCCTCCCTACAGGGAGTGGGAAAACCAGAGTGGCTGTTTACATCGCCAAGGAGCACTTGGACAAGAAGAAAAAAGCATCTGAACCTGGAAAAGTTATAGTCCTTGTCAATAAGGTATTCAAGTAGCACATAGTGCAACAGTGTTTATTTTCACTTTATTTTTCCGATGCATTTGTAAAATGACATATATGACAATGGACACACAGACTTAATGTAATTAAGAGTAATGTCAAGATAAGTAATTTAAGTCTTTGCTTTTACAGATGTGTAATATTCAAGTTATTATCTTTTAAAGTGAATTTTTTCGTAACACCAGAACATAAATCAAATAGCTGTTACTTATGTGTAAAGAATAATACACTTACCCAGATAATTCCTTAAGGTTAACTGGTACTAATTTAAGTTATCGGTACACGGACATGAATGAACCCAATATATTACTGGAATCTAGGATCAAATACTATCTTTTGGAGTCTCTTTGACTGTTGACCCCTAGTCAAAATTGGTAAGTCCTCTTTACCAGAGATTTATCATTTGTTTGAAGATAAAAGGAAAATTAAGTGACTATTTGGCTAATCTAAATCAAGTTAAAAAGGAAAATAGAGGGGCACCTGGGTGGCTCAGCCAGTTAAGCATCTGTCTTCGGCTCAGGTCATGATCCCAGAGGTCTGGGATCAAGTCTCGAATCAGGCTCCTTGCTCAGCAGGGCACCTGCTTCTCCCTCTGCCCTCTGCTCCCCCTGCTTGTGCTTGCTCTCTCTCTGAAAAATAAATAAATAAAATCTTTTTTAAAAAAAGGAAATTTGATAACTAACTTCCAAGAATTATATATAGATGTTACTTGAAATGCAACTGAGGTTTTCCTGTAATAATTTATATATTGGGGTATCTAAAGAACAATCTTCATAAACAGGTTTAAGTCTTCTTCACTATAAAATAAAATCTAGTTATTTGAGCTTTATTTAGATAAATGAATTTACTAATTTGCAAATTTGATATTTGGCAGATTACTCTTTACTTTGTGGAGTAAAACTGAGTATACATTTCCATGGTCAGACATGATCTTTTTTCTGTTACTTCCCATAACTAGATTTTCATCATTTCCTTTACCAAAAATATAGCAATGGATAATATGGCTTTTCTATATTCTTGGATTTCTATTATGCCAAAGGTTTTAGTTGCAACCTGCATTTTGGTACCAAAGAAACATACTCAGAATCTATGATCTGAATAATTTCTTTTTTTAAATATTTTATTTATTTACTTGAGTGAGAGAGAGTACAAGTGGGGTGAAGGTCAGAGGGAGAAGCAGATTCCCTGCAGAGCAGAGAGCCTGAGGTAGGACTTGATCCCAGGACTCCGGGATCACGACCTGAGCTGAAGGCAGACACATAACAACTCAGTCACCCAGGTGCCCTATGATCTGAATAATTTCTATCATGTATTTCCCAATGCATTTTGTATGTAACTGTTAAGTTGAAAAACCTCTTCTTTATACTTGAATGCCTACTATTAAAACAGTTTTTTTTCTCTTGTGACAATAGTGATACATTAGATTTTATTTGTAAATAGCCTTTCATGTATACTCTTTATAAAGGACATTATCTTATGGAATAAAATGGATCTAGCTTTGAATACACCTTCTACACACCAGTAGTTTGACCTTGGACAGATTCCTAAATTCTCCCTGCTTTAGTTTCCTCATCTGTAAAATGAACAAAATAATACTGCCCTGTGCAGTTGCTCTGAAATTTAAATTAGATAATCTACCTTAAGCGTGGGAATGACTCAGGAAGTTTTAGTTCTTTCTCCCACTCCCTCTTCCTCACCTCCATAACTAATTAAACGGGACTCCTTAACCAGGGAACAGGGTCTTAAGTGCCAGGTTTAGAGAAAAGAACAAAGTTAAACGGATTTGAAGATACTTCAGCTGGAGTTCTTGATACCATTTGAATATTCTGCAGTTTCCTCAAACTGAGGTTTCGCCATCTCCCTCCCTAAAGGCTCTCCTTCCGTCCTTAACTGTTTCCTTGTTAGTTACACCACCTCCTCCAAAGCATGAAGCTTCAACACCTGGGAGATATTTTTAATGCATCTGCTTCCTTCTCTTCTCTTATCAGGCCACAGGGTCATAAACTCTTAGAGCTGAAAGAGGGCTTCAAGATCCAGCTCTCAACTCATGTCTCGCCTCTGCTAAGTAAGGTGGGATATCCAGGAAGTCCCACTTTTAATAAGATAGCTTGATCCATTCTTTGAATGACTGGCACTGATGGAAAGCCCTACCAAAACCTGTTTCCCAGGAATCCACACTCATTGGTTAGAGTTCTTTCCAGTGTGATTATACAGAGTAAGGATTACTTCTCTTGCCTCTTGACTGCCCTTCACATAGAGAGGGCAGCAATGTGCCTCCTGAGTCATTTTTCTTTTTGTTCCCTGGGATAAATATTCCCAGTTCCTTCATTTTTCATATAACATGGTTTCAAGATTTTTCATCATCTTGAGTGCCCATAGTTTTTGAGACATTCATTTAAGACCTTCTTCAAATATAAATAAGTAAGACCTTCTTCAAATGCTTCCAAAGCATCCAGAATTGGGTAAAATACTATTCATAGAGTCTTATCAGTACAGACTATAAGAGAGATAAGATGTGACTCTAAACCCATGACCAGGTTTGCCTTTTTCACTGGTGTCGGCACCCACAGACTCATCTGGAGTTCGCCATAAACTAAAAGCCTCAGTTTCTTTTTTGTCTGAAAATCTGCTAAACTAGAATTCTTTTAAGTTATTTTTGTGCAGTTAATTTCTAAATCCAAATACTTACATTCATTTCTTCATCTCATGCATGTTGATTGATCTCAGGTTTTTGTATGCCTCTCATGCACTTTGTTCTTATCATGGCTCCTCCTCTTGTGCTGTCTGCTCATCACAAGTCTTTCATTTCATTGGATCTGGGTGATTTTTACAAATCCACATGAGCAGCCATGTTTAAATGTTAAATTATCCCCACTAATTTTTCGTATTCACTGCAGGGTTGTGTAGACATGTCAGGATGTAAGTCTAATTCATCGCCTGCTCCTCTATTGTTTTTCCCTGAGAATTACTAGAAATCCCTCCACTACTTCTTCCATATATGTCATAATTGTTGACTTTTTCATCCCATTTCTTTCCATTTTAAAGTAACTTGAGCTTCAGTTCTCTTCAACTGAACCTGCCCCTGTATGTCCCATCACCTTACTTCTGTATTTGGCCTAATAGACAATACTGTAACCCTTGATCTCAAAAAGAGAAATCCTGTTCCCACTAACATCGTTTACTTTCATCTCCCTGCCTCCATGCTTTCCAAAGTTATCGCCTTCAAATGCAGGGAGAAATGAAAACACCACCTGTGTTCCCAGACTTTCTATTTCCTATCTAGGGCTTCAACATCACGAGAGATAAATCCCAGGTTCCTTCAGATGCTATAATGCAGCCCCATATGATTCAGCAGAAGTGGGTAGCAGTTGGGTTTGATTAGTCTTGGCAGACACTCTGTCACATCTCAGGAAAAGGCTCCAAGAGGACCACACACCTCCCAATTAGCCATGTCAAACTTGCATCTGGCTTTCTCTATGTCCTTCAGTAGGAAGTCAACGCCACCCAGAGAGAGTATCAGGATTTCCAACACCTGCTACCTCCTGTGAAAACTTATTTTTGTTCTGTAGATCAGAAGATACTGCTTCTTTGGAAGGGCTTGACTCATCCTTGATGGGCAGAACCCCAGGTTGCTATTGTCACCCCTTGGCATAGAGATTCTTCAATCATTCAGCAGCATGGGGGAATTAAAAGACAAATCAAAGGCAGATCCTGTTCTCAGGAATCTATACTCCAAGAAGTGGAAGATGTGTATTAATAATAAGATAATTAATATTGCATTGCACTTCATGATGTAATATTAATTATTTTATTCTATCTAATTAAATCCACACAGCTACTTTATGAGGTAACCATACTTATCCTCATTTTACCCATCAGAAAACTGGGGCTCTGAGTTGGTCTATCATGGTTCATCCTGCCAATAAGCTGCAGAGCTGAAACTTCAACCCTTATCTTCTGAAGCCAACTGCCCTTCTTTTTTTCACTACACTGCTGGAAGGAAAGGATAAGCAAAATATCAGGGAAGTTTTCTGAGGATCAGAAAAATGATAGCCTCTATTTCGGTTAATTTTCACAACAGTGCTACCATAGGTTAATATTATCCTCATTTTATTGACGTAGAAATTGAAAGGATTGCCCTGATTCAGTAACTTGTCCAAGGTCACATAATAATTAAGTGGCTGGAGCAGTTTTCAGGGCTGACTTTCTCTCCTCTGGATCTTGCTATCTCTTTCCTCTAAGTTTAATTTTCATTTTCTTCTTCAGAGTCTTTCCTATTCCTTCAGATTAGTTCCTCTGTCTCATGTAAGTAGAAGGAAAAGAGTAGTTCTAGAAAAATGTGTCAGAAATGACTTTGTATAAGAGAGAGAAGAGTTGTGGTTCTCACATTTCAAAGACTCACTGTCACATGAGAGGTTTCATATAAGTATGTGGGTTATGCACACGGAATTGTGTCCCCAGAGATGGTCCCTGGGTTCAGTGACCCTTGGGTGGGGCCCAGGAGTCTGCATTTTCCAAATCTCTCAAGTGATTTTGTGGCAGGTGGACCAGAGACTTTACTTTGACAACAAACAAACAAAAATAAAACAAAACAAAAAATGAAAACACTAATGGAAAGTTTCTCTTCTTATTTTTCTCACCTTATATTATTTTCTCCCACTTACCAGACTTGGTTATTGATTTTAGGTCTGCACTGTTTCCTTTAAATTCATAGATTCCATTTCACTCCTTTCCCCTCCACATGCATTCTTAGATAGCTTCATTATTTGCACTGGACAGTGATACAAAACATTGTTCTTTGTACACTGTTTTCAGCCAGGGGTATCAGCCAGCCCTCATTTTACACATCAGTGGGGCTCACTTCAAGTAAAAAGATGAATTACACATATTCTGCAGACCAGTGGAAAGATAACCATTGATCACATTATCTGGTAATTATATTATGAGGAGTATAATGCTTACTCTTTGATGCTGGCCCTTGAAACTCTACCTGCCCACTCTCTATTTGCCACACTGTACATGCCTAGGCTCCTGTGAGAAAAATTCTCCGAGGATATGACTTTCAAGGTGGCCTGATTATTCCTTTCCCTAACCTAGGAGGTATTCTAAAAGACTGGTAATGTGTAGGACTAGGGGTCAACTCAACCACCTTCGGCAGATACTGTGACATACAGAAAGCCAGCTGAAAGGACTTTTTTTTTGCTACCATGCAACAAAATTTTTATTAAAAATTTCAACAGATTCAGCTATTACTGAAAGTGGTAATTTAATTTTTAAACTTAATTTGGGGCAAATGGCCATAATTCAGAGTAATGCCATCACTGGGGACTGTAAATGCAACACTGAAGAATTAATGGCCACCCTTTAGACAGAGGACCAAGTACAGGGTTGATGCTTCCTGGATGTTGTAGTCAGAAAGAATGTGGCCATCTTCCAGCTACTTGCCTACAAAGATGAGCCTCTGCTGGATGGGTGCGGGCAGGGGGATACCTTCTTTATCCTGGGTCTTGGCCTTCACGTTCTCCATGGTATCACTGAGTTCCGTCTCCAACATGATGGTCTTACAGGTCAGGGGCTTCCTGAAGACCTGCATTTTGACTTACTAGTGACAAAGATACTGTGAATTGCCAATTACATTGAGTAACCTCAATGCCAACACATTCCCCTCAGTAATGCCAGTTACCTCTGAAAGATTTCCACTTATTTTGCTGATCTGTTTGCTCTTTTGTTCTTTCTCAGCCACCAAAGCTATTTTAGTGGTCTACCCCTTCATTTCACATTTGCTCTCCTAGGCAGTGTCTACCTCCTCACTTTTGGTTCCCTGCTCCCTTCAGTTTTTTAGGCATGTTGCCTCTGGGCCTATGCCAAAACAAACAGCAGGAATAAATCAACACTAAACACAACTCACAAGGGTCCTATGAACTATTATACTAAATTTAAAATATCCTGCATGGTATTCACAGCCCTTTATAGCCTGGCCCTGAGCTGTGAATTCAGAATTTATTTTTTATCCAGCCTTAGTTTTAATTTATTTTGTCACTGACCCATGGTTTACTAGATTAAAATTATTTATTTCTAAACCCTTCTTTTGAGTACTCAGGTACTTCGGCCTCTTTGCTGTCACTTTGTGTGTATTTCTATGGGAGAATTATTACACTCTGTTTTAATAATGTGTGTTTTTTTAGTCTATGTGCTCAACTAGACTGAGTTCTTCAAAGTTTTCAGCCAGATCTTAAACATCTTTATATTTCAGATACAATGTCTACACCTAATAGGCACCTAGTAAATTCTTACTGAAAATTAGTGAATGTAATGATGGATAGGTTGTTATGCTTAATTGACTGTTAATGTAAACATCTCTGATAATGCTGGCCACATAGTAGGCCTTTGATCAATATTCCTTTTTCCTGACCATGCTCTCTCTCTTTTTAATTTGGTCATTTTTAAAGGTGCCACTAGTTGAACAGCTCTTCCGCGAAGAGTTTGAACCATTTTTGAAGAAAAAGTATCATACAATTGGATTAAGTGGTGATACCCAATTGAAAATATCATTTCCAGAAGTTGTCAAAACCTATGATGTTATCATCAGTACAGCTCAGATCCTTGAAAACTCCCTTTCAAATTCAGAAAAAGGAGAAGATGATGGTGTCCAGTTTTCAGGTTGGTTTAAGTGTTTATTTTTAGAAAAAGAAGAATTAGTAATATTGATGGCAGTAATAGGGTGTATTAGTTAAATAATTTTCAAAATGCTGATTTAAAACGATTATTTCTGATTTAGGGGCGTTTGGGTGGCTCAGTGGGTTAACTGTCTGACTCTTGATCTCAGCTCAGGTCTTGGTCTCAGAGCCGTGAGTTCAAGCCTTGTGTTGGGCTTCATGCCATGTATGGCGCCTACTTAAAGAAAATAAAAGTAAAAATAAAAAGATTATCTCTGATTTAGATTGTCTTTCATTGCTTATGTTTTCATTAACTCTTCTACTTTCTTGAGGAAACACAAAAATTATGATACATTTTAATCAGATCGCTTTATTTATATATGAATACGGTATTAAATCAAGCATTCACTGTACTTTCCATTTACTTTTCATTTCATAGGTACCAACAAGATATTTTCATATGCTAATGGAAACTGTTAGATATGCTATCTTTTCCATAGAATGAGATATAATCCTTTCTATTTTGTTGGGGAAGGGAAGAGAAAGTGAGAGAAAGGGAAAGAAGTATAAATAATCATTATAATAATTGTAATAATTAAATGTCATGTTAAAACAAGGCAAAATGATCTCTGTTTATGCCCTTTTTTGTCTATTTTTAAATTTTTTTTATTTTTATATAAACATATAACGTAACCCCACCACCCTCTCCCAACACCCCTCCCCCCCACCCCCCCTCAGTTTGTTTTATGACATTAAGAGTCTCTTTTGGTTTGTCTCCCTCCCGATCCCATCTTGTTTCATTTATTCTTTTCTTAACCCCTACCCCCATTGCATCTCCACTTATTCATATCAAGGAGATCATATGATAGTTGTCTTTCTCCGATTGACTTATTTCACTAAGCATAATACCCTCTAGTAATGATCTCTGTTTAAATGATATGGTTCTCATTTGACATTAAAAAAAGAAACCTCTTCAACTTTAAATGTTTCATTAAAGAACAAAAGTATAATCCTGATTAATTTGGGGGAATAAGGCAAGGATTGAATTCCATCCTGTGACACTTTTACCTTTATAAACTTTCCAAATCGAATCTTTTAAGTAGGGATAATAACTAACAAGAACAGTTTCATAATTAATATACATGGACCTCTGGATGTAAAGGTGACTAACGCAATCATATTGCCCTCTTAAAAAGTGAGAGGTCCACGCTAGGATTCTGCTTAAGAAAAGACATTCCCGTGGCAGCTCAGTTTAGTACCTTTAAGGTACTTTTTTTCACTCTGCATTGCTGGTATGGTCAAATGAACCGTTTGGATTTTCTTTTAAGACTTTTCCCTCATCGTCATTGATGAATGCCATCACACCAACAAAGAAGCAGTCTATAATAACATCATGAGGCGTTACTTGAAACAGAAGTTGAAAAACAATAAACTCAAGAAAGAATGCAAACCAGTGATTCCCCTACCTCAGATATTAGGACTAACAGCTTCACCAGGTGTTGGAGGAGCCAAAAGGCAAGCTGAAGCCAAGGATCACATTTTAAAAGTAAGCCATTAACTTTATGTAATACAACAACAGCAACAACGACAGCACCCTAAAGCAAATGCCAGTGTTTCTTGAGTTTTTTGAGTAAGATAAGTCCAAGTGCCATGGAGTGCATAAAAGAAGGTATTCTATGATCATTGGTTACGTGAAATCAGTATGTTTTTGCTAAGGTAAATATATTCAGTCTTCTACAAAACAGTAATATACCCTAATAAATTACTATGGTACAGAAAAATACCACAAAAATTATAGAGTACATATAGAATCCATGAAAAATTGAGACAAATGAAATACCTTATTTTAAATATCTACTCCTATTGTTAAACTTGATGATCCATTTGATAGAGAAATATGCACAATCTATGAAGATTTCTAATTTTCATAATACTCCATGAGTTTCAAAATTGCATACTTTCTTCTGTGCCTTTTTTGTTCTGTGTGAGTCTCAGATTCTGGGCAATTCAAATTAAATGAGAAATGGAGTATGAGAATCGCTAATTGAGGTTGTACTATTTGTCAGCTGACCCCAGATGGTAACACCACATAAAGTACTATTGTTGATTTCAAGTGTTAAATGAATTCAGAGTAACCTAAGAAGTGTGTTGGCAAAGGCAATTGCATTTATATTTTAAGTTCTTTACTTGAAATTGTATTCAGTAAAAATCATGTAGAACAGACAGAGGCACAATTATTTGTTCCAAGATATAATTTATTATGAGATTAAGGACTAACACCAGTCTAGATCCAGGCACATCTAGGCTTTCGCTAAGCCTAGCTTTACGTTGTCCTCCTCATGTGTGGAAGAGGGTGATAATCTAACCCAGGGATGTCAAAATGACCTTTAAAATGTCTTATGTAACGCGGTTATCTTGTAGCCATTCTCTGCTGATTCTGTAATTTGCTACACTGTTTCCATGTCAGTTTTTCCAGCTGGCAAATGGAATTTAAGGAATGAAAATAAATACACTTCCTTTTCTGGAATTATCCAAGATTTAGAAGCTTTTTTTTAGTCCATCCAGATTAATGTATTGGTTAATCAGATCCACAGTAAAGCAATACTAAAATGCTGTATTTAGTTAGTCATGGTCACTGTTTGTTATATAAAAATAATTCTGCAGTGAATCAGTTGAAAAGGAAAAGTAAATATTTGAATAGTGAAAAAAAATCTCTTTTCCAGATATGTGCTAATCTCGATGCATGTACCATTAAAACTGTGAAAGAAAATATTCATCAACTCAAAGACCAAATAAAAGAGCCATGCAAAAAGTTTGCAATCGCAGATGACACCAGAGAAGTATGTGCTTAAAATTTTATGTTTATTAGATTTTTTGTTCTTTTGTTTTTTTATTATGTTCAATTAACCAACATATAGTACATCATTAGTTTTTGATGTAGTGTTCAACAATTCATTATAACACTATGCTCAACTGAAAGATGCAAAGATTTTTTTATATCAACCATATGAAGAATATTAGGTTAAATTTTTTGCAAAATAAGTTACAGTTTTATTCTTTTTTCAGTTATGAGGCAACAAAGCACTGCTCCAAATTCTATCTTCCAGCCTTCTTTTAGTTTTTCAGTGTATATGAAGAGAAGCTTGACTACATGTGAGCCATGGGGGTGGGATAGAGAGGGTTGTGTAGCTAAACTAGAAGGATTACTGTAGTTCATTTTATTCTTTTTAATTTTCTGGGTGAATTCCAGCACTAGTTTTCTGACGTTTCACAGAGCCATTTTGTTGCTAGCTGGTTACAGTTGGTAATGATAATGGGAATCCTACCTAATTTGCATATTTACTTTCTTAAGACAATACTGACATGGTAAAGAAGTAAAATATTTACTTTGATGGTGCTTTTGCAATGAGTATTTTCACTGATTATAAAAATCAATTGTGTTAGTTTGGACATTATAATATTGTTTGGACAATATTATGTCAATATTTTCTTTTGCAAAATATAAAAAGCATGGTTAGTTTTAGCTCTATGTACTTGATAATAAGTATGATCATTGAAAATCTACCTCAAAAGATATTAGGATTAAGAACATGAAATACGTATAGTAGACAATATTGTATTTGAAATGTAGTAGGCACTAACCCAATGTTACTGACCAACCTCCATAGATCAATGTTTTGGAAATTCTGAAGATGACTCCTGTCTATTCCAGCTGAACCAGAATATTTGAATATTCTTGATTTTCCTTTACTTTTTGTTACTTACTCAGTTTTACTTAAAAATTTAAAAGCATGTTTCTACTCATAATCATTTTTTAAAACCCCACAAAATCATCAGGATATGTTTTTAAAAGAAGTTGCTGTCTTAACTTTTTAACTTATTTTGATACACTTTTTATTGAAGTATAACAGACATGCAGAAAATTACAACTTCACAGGTGTTGAAATGTTACAAAATGAACATATCTGTATAATCAAAATCCAGGTTAAGAGACAGAACATTTTCAGCACCCCAAAGCCCCTATGCCTCCTCCAGTCACCCATCCCCCAAGGATAACTACTACCCTGACTTCTAATACCAAAGGTGGGTTTTGACTGACTCTGGACTTTATATACATGAAACCATATAGTATGCACTCTTATGTGTCTGGTTTCTTTTTTATTTTTTTTTTTAATTCTATCTCTTAACCTTTTAAAAAAATTCCAGTTAGTAACATACACTGTTATATTTAGTTACAGGTGTACAATGTAGTGATTCAACACCTCCATACATCACCTGATGCTCATTACAAGTCTACCTCTTAGCTTTTTGTTTTGGTAAAAATAATACTGAAACCAGATCTTCCAAAGAGAATGTTTCTTAAATTACGTTGCAGGCTTTCCAAATAATGGGGGCATTGCTTTAATACATATATTTTAAAATTACTATTAGCACTCAAGGTGTGCATTATCCATTAATTTTATTTTTGTGAAACTTTTAAAATGGAAATTCCGGTAGCAGTACCTAGTGTTGATGTATGTGTGTGGCTTAAGGGTGGATTACTGATAAAAAATAAATGTACAAAGAGGTGGCCAGAGATTAACTTGTTACTTTGTCCGGACAAAGATTCTGAATCAAATTTATTATAACATGGAAGTTATTTTAACAAAGATAATGTTATTTCTTTAACAATATAAGCATGTAAGAATAAGTATAATTTATTTTTAGGATCCATTTAAAGATAAACTTTTAGAAATAATGAACAAGATTCAAAGTTTTTGCCAAATGAGTCCAATGTCAGATTTTGGAACTCAACCCTATGAACAATGGACCACTCAAATGGAAAAAAAAGGTAATTTGGTTTTTTTTTTTTTTAAATATTTTATTTATTTATTTGACAGATACAGATCACAAATAGGCAGAGAGGCAGACAGAGAGAGAGGAGGAAGCAGGCTCTCCCAGGAGCAGAGAGCCCGATGTGGGGCTCGATCCCAGGACCCTGGGATCATGACCTGAGCTGAAGGCAGAGGCTTTAACCCACTGAGCCACCCAGGCACCCAGTAATTTGGGTTTTGACCTAACACTTTATTCCATGTTTATGCTAAGATTTCAGATGATATGTCATATATTCTCAACCAAACTGAAAGCAAATGGAATATCAAATGAAATTTCTGTGTTTGAAGTAGTATAAGGATGAACATGTTCTTTTTTTTTAAGGTTTTATCTATTTATTTGTTAGACACACAGCAAGAGAAAGAACACAAGCAGGGGGAGTGGGAGAGGGAGAAGCAGGCTTCCCACTGAGCAGGGAGCCCAATGCGGGGGGCTCTATTCGGGGCTTGATCTCAGGACCCTGGGATTATGACCAGAGCCGAAGGCAGACGCTTAATGACTGAACCACCCAGGTGCCCCTGGATGAACATGTTTCTAATTCTAATTCCAGTTTTGGAGTCAGTTTCTTAGACATATTCCAGTCCACATTACAATTTTAAGGAGTGTGTTCTACCATGATTTCACTGTACATAACATTCTTTCATAGCTGCACGAGAAGGAAATCGCAAAGAACGGGTTTGTGCAGAGCATTTGAGGAAGTACAACGAGGCCCTACAAATTAATGATACAATTCGAACAATTGATGCATATAATCACCTTGAAGCTTTCTATAATGATGAGAAAGAAAAGAAGTATGCAGTCCAAGAAGATGAGAGTGATGAGAGTGGTGAGGAAGGTGATGGTGGTAGTGATGAAGACAAAGGTGATGAAAAGAAACCTTTGAGCCTGGATAAGACAGATAGATTTCTCATGGATTTATTTTTCGGTAAGAATCAATGTTATGTTGATTGCATACTCTGATGCATTTGCGTCTTGGCAAATGAGAAGCAGTGAGCCCACTGCTTCTCTAGAGCTCTCCAAAAGGCCCTCTTAAAATCATCTTTAATTTAAAAAAAAAAAATCATCTTTCATTTTGAAAGAGGAAATCCCACCCATACTAGGGCTCTTTCCCATGGACTCAGATTAGCCATAAATTGTATAATCACAATCAGTCACTTGGTCATCTGGTTTTATTGTCAACAAGACTGCAATATATTTATTTACTAAGCTAGCCTGATCATTAACTGTAGCTCAACTACATCTCAGTATCTCATCACATAAAATCTCCCAGTGTAATTTATTCACGTTTTATAATTCAAACTATCTCTTTTATAAAGAAAACAGGAGAATGTTGAAAAAGCTGGCTGAAAACCCAAAACATGAAAATGAAAAGCTGATCAAATTAAGAAACACCATAATGGAACAATATACAAGGACTGAGGAATCGGCCCGAGGAATAATTTTCACAAAAACACGACAGAGTGCATATGCCCTTTCCCAGTGGATTACTGAAAATAAAAAATTTGCAGAAGTAGGAGTCAAAGCCCATCATCTGATTGGAGCTGGACACAGCAGTGAGTTCAAGCCCATGACACAGGTGAAAACATCCTTCTCTATTTCTTTCGTTATGCTGTTATTACTGTTCCCAAATTGTAGTCTTTTTTCCATCAATTCTCTTGCCCCCCGACAAATAATTTTATAGAATGATTGTTCTTAAAATGTGAGTTGAGTAGCAATCTAATCTGTGGTGTCTGATAAGCTAAGCTTTGTTAGGAGTCACGTTTTTCACATACTTGGAGGAACTTTCGAAATTGAGTTTCCTTTGCAAAAATGATTGACATTTAAACTTAGTAACAAAATGGAAAAATGGTTAGGATATAATATCAAGTGGAAACATCAAGTCCTCACAAAAATATGTGCATTATAATTAGAAAAATGTAGAATATGTTTGCATAGGATGAGATCTGTAAGGCAACTTGGAAAAATGAAGACATTTCATGTGTTAGAGATTTGGGACTATGAGTGATTTTCTTTTCCTTTTTAAGATTTGTTTTGTTTTGTTTTCATTTCGTTATACTACTTATCGTGTGCACAGTAAAACCCATGGGAGAAAAAAAGGCGCTTGTAGACATTACAAGTATGGCTTGTTAGAATAAAACATTCTTTTAAAGTCATATTGACCTTGAGTCTTGCTGGACAAGGAGACACTCCAATTCTCTCATGGTCATCAAAATTCAGTCCATTGGAGCAAACTAAATCTGTTTTAATGTTTGCTGGGGAAATTTTTTTTAAAAATCTGCACTATAATGCTCAATATACTTTCTGCATGTAATCAGGTAAAGTTGCCTCGAAAATTTATGCCAGAGAAAGAAAGGACCGTTTTCCTTGGGTGAGGAGCTTACTTCCTCCTTTGTGATGAGAGCTAGTTTACTTAACTTGTTTCCTTTTTGCCCTAGCTTTCAGGGAGCTCACAGGCAAAACTGAAGTTCAGTCTCACTGCCTCTGTGTTACTCCTTACAAATAGTACATCTATATTCGTCCACTCCTGTTTTTAAGTTTCTGTCATATTAACTTTAGTATTATGACTTTGGTTAAATATGGCCTCAGCTCCTCTTTGAAAAGAGGTGACGTATAAAAGGAAAATATGTTGTCAAGTGACTTTTTGCTCTTTAGCCATTTCAGAGTTGGGGGCTACATGTCAAAATAAAACACACCCCTTCCTTATGCCCCACATCCTCCCCTTGTGAACAGTTGGACTTACTCATTGGGAGAGGGAGTCGGCATTTACTTGAGGGACTTGAGGGACATTTATTTGAGGGACTAACTCTGTCTGAAATTCTCATGATTAAAGTTACTCTCTTTTATAAGATTTTATTTATTTATTTGAGAGAGAGAGAGAGAGAGAGAGAGTGCATGTGCACGAGTTGGGGAGTTGATGGGGGAGCTGACAGAGAGTGAGAAGCAGACTCCCTGCTGAGCAGGGATCCTGACCTGAGCTGAAGGCAGACACTTAGCTGACTGAGCTGCCCAGGCACCCCTAAAATTACTCTTTTGAATAGCACAGACATCTTCTGCTAAAATCCAAAGACTTGTAAACTTTTATTAGTGTACATGAGTGTGAGAGGGAGAAATTATCAGAGAAGACTGGTGAGAGGCTTTTCTGCACAATTCTTCACCTATAGGAGTCAAAAAGGACACACACTGCCTCTAAGAAAGGGAAGAGGGTGGGAGAACACACTATTTGTCTGACCTGTTTATTTTTGACTAGTGTCTAATGTTTTTGTTTAATGTTTGGGGATAAAAGATAGCATAAATGTGCACCAGAGGCCGACTGGACCAACAGCTTTGATGAGTCTGAGAGCAAAACCACACTGGCCCTATCGGGCTAGGTTTATGCTTACCCACTTCTCCTCTGCAAGGGCCAGAGTACTTTAATTTCTTTACTTACATTAAGTTTCAAAATTCAGAGTTTTTAAATTTAATAAGTTATTAAAATTATGTTTTTAATAATTTATTATTTCATTTTTAATTTAATCTTCTCTTTGGGCACATAATATATTTACCTCTTTCAGAATTAATAAGGTTCAGGGCACTGTTCTCCAGTCTTCTTGCTCTCTTCCTGGAGGCAGCCAACGTTTTCTGTTTCTCACATGTCCTTCCAGACGTATTTCATAGGTTTCCTGTTTGAGTGACTCTTACAGTGACCATACGTGGCATAGAATGTGTGATTTTATCCGTGACTCAGAATTCAGTGATCTTTAAAAGTGTCACTGAATCTTGTTTTCTGAATATTAAAGATTCCGAAGTTAATGTAGTAAAAAGCAAAGCCCATTCTAGTCTCTCATTGCCTTATTCTCTTTGCCACTGAAAGCATCTCCTTTTTCTTCCCTCCCAAGTCACCCATCAATTTATTTCCTTGGCATTAATGATGGTCTTCCCACTTCCAGACTGGATGATGGAAATATTTTTGTTATTGTGTGGTAATCCCAGATTGGAAATCAAATGTTGTCTCACCATCATGTCTTTGTTCAATGCCAAAAACAGATGGCAGTGAATCCATGTATGATCTAATTCTTTGATTTGCACTGACCAGTTGCAATTTATTATTTCTTCTGCTAATTAGAAGATTTTAATGTGTTTTGCATTACAAAATTTAATTTATTAAACTGTTTCTACAGAATGAACAAAAAGAAGTCATTAGTAAATTCCGCACAGGAAAAATAAATCTGCTTATCGCTACCACAGTGGCAGAAGAAGGTCTGGATATTAAAGAATGTAACATTGTTATCCGTTATGGTCTCGTCACTAATGAAATAGCCATGGTCCAGGTACATTTAATACCTCTAATACGTTAATTTTGGATTTTGTGGTGTGTGTTTGCTTCCTTTTAGCAAAACAGCACAAATAGTTTTAAAATATATCTATTCTCCTTCTATAAGAGAAACCATTTTGCACCTTATGCAAATATCAAATCATCATATTGCACACCTGAAACTAATACAATGTTATATGTCAATTATACCTCAATTAAAAGAAAAAGAAACTTTGAAGAGCTTCATCCTACTGCCTTTTATGGTGTCTTTTAATTTATATGACAACAGATAACTGTTGTATTTCTAAACAACTTTTTGATTATTTCTGTGTCCCAAGACTCTTTAGAAACAGGACACTGGCCTGTCTGTAAGAGTTAAAAGAGGCCCCCTCATCCCTAGGATGTCTGTGAGCTCCCAGCTGCACCAGGAATTTGAAGTGCAGTGTCCCTAAAGTGTCTGACAAGTAATATGCACAAACCTTAGGGAGCTCTACTATTTCACATTTTCATCCCTATTCTTGCAGTTTTTTTGTGTGTTTGGAATTTTTCATAATAACATGTTGGGAGAAGCAGAGTTATACATGCAAGACAAAAGTGAAATGTACTCATTTCCGTTTAGTTCCACTTTTTCTCTTACCCACACTATCTTAACCATAAAATTGTTACCTTTTGTTGAATATGTATGGGAGTTGTACTAGTTAATATAAATAATACTCTTTCTATAACATTAACTAAAAATATTTTTTATTTTATTTTTTTAAAATTTTATTTTGTTTTTTCAGTGTTCCAAGATTCATTTTTTTATGCACCACACCCAGTGCCCCATGCAATACTTGCCTCCTTAATACCCACCACCAGCCTCACCCATCCCCCCACCCCTTCCCCTCCTAAACCCTCAGTTTGTTTCTCAGAGTCCACAGTCTCTCATGGTTAGTCTTCCCCTCCGATTTCCCCCAATTCACTTTTTCTTTCCTTGTCCTAATGTCCTCCATGTTATTCCTCATGCTCCACAAGTAAGTGAAACCATATGATAATTGACTTTCTCTGCTTGACTTATTTCACTCAGCATAATCTCCTCCAGACCCATCCATGTTGATACAAAAGTTGGGCATTCATCCTTTCTGATGGAGGTGCAATATTCCATCGTCTATATGGACCATATCTTCTTTATCCATTTGTCTGTTGAAGGGCATCTTGGCTCTTTCCACAGTTTGGCGATTGTGGCCATTGCTGCTATGAACATTGGGGTACAGATGGCCCTTCTTTTCAATGCATCTGTATCTTTGGGGTAAATACCCAGTAGTGCACCATTAGCCATCAGTAGTCACAGGGTAAGCTCTATTTTAAATTTCTTAAGGAATCATCACACTGTTTTCCAAAGTGGCTGTACCAACTCACATTTCTACCAACAGTATACGACAGTTCCCCTTTCTCCACATCCTCTCCAACACTTGTTGTTTCTTTTCTTGTTAATTTTGGCCATTCTAACTGGTGTAAGTGGTATCTCAATGTGGCTTTAATTTGAATCTCCCTGTTGGCTAATGATGATGAACATTTTTTCATGTGTCTGTTAGCCATTTTTATGTCTTCTTTAGAGAAGTGTCTGTTCATGTCTTCTGCCCATTTTTTTACTTGGTTATCTGTTTTTTTGGGTGCTGAGTTTGAAGAGTTCTTTATAGATCTTGGATATCAGCCCTTTGTCTGTAGTGTCATTTGTGAATATCTTCTCCCATTTTGTGGGTTCCCTCTTTGTTTTGTTGACTGTTTCCTTTCCTGTGCAGAAGCTTTTTATCCTGATGAAGTCCCAAAAGTTCATTTTCACTTTTGTTTCCTTTGCCTTTGGAGACATGTCTTGAAAGAAGTTGCCGTGGCCAGTTTCGAAGAGATTACTGCCTATGTTCTCCTCTAGTATTTTGATAGATTCCTGCCTCATGTTGAGGTCTTTTATCCTAAAGTCTCTTTTTAAAATACATTAAATTGTACCTTGGTATGGAAGACAAGTCATAGAAGACTAAGATAACCAGATAACCACCAAATTAGGAAATAATTTCAGGAGTTATTTGTTATTTCAAGAGTTAGTTTGTTAACAGTTTATTATACTGAATGCATTTTTATACAGATAATACTATAGTTGGTAGTTAGGTTCCTGGGCCAAGCCACAATATTTTCTGTTACTCAAAATGTTCCTAAGTATCAATTTCTAAAGGGAATTATAGAAATTTATCACTATGATGATCATGTTTTTATGGGGAAAGGTGCTCAAAATTCAGTGTAGATACTAGGAGCAGAACTGTATTCTCAACAGCCATAGTGTCAAGGTCAGAGATATCCATCCCTCCTACCAGGCTGGAGGAGTGTCTCCCCATTCCAAGTCAATGATGCTGGTGCCCACGTTGAAAGAAGGTTCCCGGGAACAAAAAGGGTGGACAGGATGGTCTTGTATAATTGAAGGTCTTGAGGGTTGGTGTGGTAACCTAACCATCACTGCTCTAGAAAATTGTTCATTAAAGTGCATTTTGAATTTCAAAGAAACGACTTATAAAAAATGGATAACTAACTTTACCGAGAATAGATAAATTACTTGAAGACTGGGACATGGGGCAATGAATACCATTCCAGGCAAGAAATGAGAGCATTCACAGAAAAGCATAACCCTTCATTTACTTGATTTCTTTATATTCTCAGGCCCGTGGTCGAGCCAGAGCTGATGAGAGCACCTACGTCCTGGTTGCCCACAGTAACTCAGGAGTTATTGAACGTGAGATAGTTAATGATTTCCGAGAGAAAATGATGTATAAAGCTATAGACCATGTTCAAAATATGAACCCAGAGGAATATGCTCGTAAGGTATTGTTATTGGCCCCCTCTGAATTTATTTTTTACTTTAAAGTGGCTACATGTTGTTGCCATTGATAGCTTTGTGGCTAAGTCTCAAGACAGAAATTATGCTGAATTTTAGTTCCAGTTGGGATGAGCTGTGCTTAGTCCAGATTCACATACAAAGAATCAAGATCTTTGATGGGCAGAAATTATCAGGCTGCTGTTCCAGTGAAACCAACCATAAACTTTGATGATATAAATTTAGTCTGCTCTTGATCAAAAAGACTAGTACATCTCACTCATTGAAGGCAACCTGGTAATTTTGATTTGACTCAATATGTTTGTACAGGCACAAGTTTTTCATTCCAGAAATATTTATGAAGTGCCTACTGTGTGCCAGGCGATGTTCTAGAGAGAGAACATGGTAACACAATGCAGAGTACTAACCACTATATGATCACAGCTAGAGAACATGGTAACAAATAACACATATAGACTCTTGCTGCATGAGGCTTATAGTCTACAGTATACATAATGAGATTTGAGGAGGAGAAACAAGAAACAGAAATGAAGCAGGAAATGCATCACTAAGAATAAATGCTACAGAATTAGAATAAGACAATATGAAACAAGTTATTTAATGAATACTCTATAGATTGGGTATTTGGGGAAAGTCTCTTAGAAGGAGGGACATTGAGGCTAGATCTGAATGATAAGAAAATACATAATATGTCATCAGCTGCATCTCACTTTACTAATGTAGAGTCATTTGAGCTGCAAGAGGAATGTAGTGAGGGAAGAATGCATTTCTACAATATTTCAGGAAATCCCCCATACCACTGAATTAAAGACTGTAACTACTATAATAGCAAACAATCCATTTAGAAGAAAATTCACACCCTTGCATATGGGTGTGAATGTTAGTTTCTTAACATTGGAATTGGCTCTACCCTAAATAGAGTTTCACGAAAGGGATGCTTTTAAATTGGTGTGCATTGCTATAACCAACTCCAAGGTTTCCTGGCCAGGTTTCTACACAAACTTATATTTTAAAACCCCTTTAAATATAAGGCAAACCAAACAGTTGGTAATGTCAAATCAAACATCTATGGCCAAATAATGTCACTGGAAAGTTAATCAAGTGGATATTTTCAGAGATTGATCTTTCGAGACCAGGTGTTTTGTGTATACTCTAGGCCATCTCCAGAGTTTATGGGTCAAAATTTTCCAGATTATGTCTACAGTAAGATACAGACTCGTTGAGGGCCCCAAATCACTTACATTCTTAGGTTTCCTTTGGCTAAGAGACCTGCCCTCCGAAATCTACTCCAGTCTGACAGACTCAGAGCAGGGACAGCAATGATGCAGGGGCACATTCCACTACTAATCTGTGTGGCTCCCTAGGTAGATATTGCTGCAGCAGACTTCGCTACTAGGTCCCAGCACATCCTTCTTCTGAGTTAAGAATCCTTCTCAACACAATTTTCAGGCAGCTGCTAATAAATGGTGAGCCCTGACACAGATGGTGAGGTCTTTTTTCCATGTCATATACAGAATTTGTACCTAACCAAAAGCCTCAAAACCGAACTTCTAGAAATAATGTGAAGACTTGAAGAATTTTCCCTAACAATGACTCAGCAACTTTTCTCATGTCATTACATTTTATTTAGACTTTGACTGACTGCCGCTGTGCCTCCTATATATTTCTTACATTTTGTAATTTTTTTTGCCCCTATAATTGTTTCATATTCTTTACTATTTTGGAACTAATCCTTTAGTTCCTGGTGTCCTGGTTGCATACCCATATACTAACCTTAGATTTATTTTTAGCTTTCCTGTCAAACCTATAGTAATTCCTTGATTGCCCTACATATACGTGGTTCTATGCCAAATCATCTTTTATCAACCCACTGAATTATAAATATCTTACAAGAACAACCTAATTAAACTTTTAGGAAACAGAATACTTCAATCTTTTTACATTGCTATCATTTACAGGACCTTAGTCTTTGTACTTGTCTGATTAAATTATCATACGACCCATGGGTTGCTCACAAGGTTTGACTCTCTTTTTTGTACTAAATATGGCGATCTTGAATCAAAGCCTAAAACAGGTGAGAGCCAGACATGGTCCATTCAGCTTTGTTCATCACCACTGATAGTTTACATTTACTAAAACTTCCCCCTCAGTCTTCAGGAAAACAATGGCTTCCTCCACAATTTAATATGAATTTGCCATCTGAGAGAGGTTCAATTTGGAAGTAAATTACTTAAGAACCAGATTTTCCTACTGTGAATTTCCTACTGTGAATTTGGCCAATGTCTATCTCGAGTTTTGTGTCTTCATGTTGTTTCTGTTATGAAATAAACTGTGCCACTAACCACACAGCCTTGAATACAGGGGTTTAAGGACTTACTCTCATAAAAAAACATGGACTATCTAGATCCATATGATAGCCCCATGATGTCGTGAGGAAGGCAAGACTCTTCTCTATCTCTCTTCTCTGCCCTTTTAGCATTTGGTTTTCATCATCCAGGTCAAAGATAGTTTTTTTTTATTTTCAACTGTTATATGCTCATTTTAGTCAGGAAGAAGGAAGAAGATGGAAAAGGTAAAAAAAGTGCAAATAACAGCTATCTGATACTTAAGGAGCCTTTCTGGAAATTCTGTTCAACATCTCATGTCTCGTTGATTACTGGCTTGGAAATGTAGTCATTTAGCTAGCATATTTACACCCAGGATGCAATTATAGTTCTGTTCCCAGGAAGAATGGACACTGGGTGGGAAACCAGTGGTTTCTGCCACAAATGTGTGAAGAAGAGATTGACTAAGATAGCAAAGGGTCTAGAAATTATAATATGTGAAAAAGCTTAAAGAAACTGGGAGGCTTATCACAGGTAAGAGAAGACTATTGGTAATGTAATGGCAGTGTTTGTTCTTCAAAGAGATTCCATGTAAAAGAAGGTCTAGACTTATTTTATGAAACAGAATTAAAACTAATGGTGAGGGAGATAGTTTAGAGGGCAAGTTTTTTTTGTGTGTGTGGAATATTGCTAAGTACTTTCTCACAATAGAACTAGTCTAAAATGGAATAGGTTGTTTTCAGAATAATTGAGGGTTCCACATTTCCTTGATTGCAGGGAAGGATTATATGTGAAATTCTTTGGGGGAAATCACCTCATTATTTTTATTTCTAGATTATGGCCAAATGTACATTTTCGTAACTCTCTAAGATCTCTGAATTCCAGGAGAATTACTTCAGTCAAACTGTGAAAAAAAAGAAACACTTTTTTTTTTTTT
>ML105307.1:23860-44138 GCA_003697995.1 Taxidea taxus jeffersonii
TTTTTTTTTTTTTCTCAATGCAGATTTTGGAATTACAGATGCAAAGTATAATGGAAAAAAAAATGAAAATCAAGAGAAGTATTGCAAAGTGCTACAAGGAAAACCCATCTTTAATAAACTTCCTCTGCAAGAATTGTGGCGAGCTAGCCTGTTCTGGAGAAGATATCCATGTCATAGAGAAGATGCACCACGTCAACATGACACCGGTATTCAAGTAAGCCCAGGAAGACTCCATTTTAGGTTTCTCTGTAAGAGGTGAAGTAGGTTATAATTGTGAATGTTCTTCCAAAATAGGACAAATGAGACTCATTTTTTTCAGAACTTCCTCTCCATTAACCCCCACATTATATCCCTATTTCAAATGTCATTTTTTTTCAAATATTGCACTGGGGCAGGGAGGGAGATGTGTAAGACCCAAAGCCATTTTGATCCAAGGCACATTAGTTTGGTGTATACTTGTATGTGTTCTCAGAATTTTGGACAACTTAAATTTCATTAGAATAATTGACTGACTTGGAAGAAGACACCAAAAGCAACATAACCCTTGAGAGGAGTGTGTGAAAGGGGGCATCTGCTGATGATCTGCAGGGGCAAAAGTAGAGAAGGAATAAAACGTGGGATACGCATGCCTGTGGATGACCTTCAGATCCAACAGCATGCACCTATAGGCTGCATATTTGTCCATTGCAAATTCTCAGAGTTTTTTGTGGTTTTTTGTTTTTTGTTGTTTTTTTTTTTTACTTCTTGATAATTTTAGAGAACTCTACACTGTGAGAGAAAACAAAGCCCTACAAAGGAAATTTGTAGACTATCAAACAAATGGCGAGATCATCTGCAAAAAATGTGGCCAAGTGAGTAAATTGCTATGGATTTATTTTTACTTTGGCCAAAAGGAATTTTTAATTGAATGTGCATTTAATTTTTCCTCTCACTCTCTTTTGTTTTTCAGGCTTGGGGAACGATGATGGTGCACAAAGGCTTAGATTTGCCTTGTCTCAAAATAAAGAATTTTGTAGTGGTTTTCAAAAATAATATGCTAAAGAAACAGTACAAAAAGTGGGTAGAATTACCTATCACATTTCCTGATCTTGACTATACACAATATTGTTTGTTTAGTGATGAAGATTGACATTTGATTTGAGAACCTTTAAAAATATTATCAACTTAACATTTAATATGATACTGATTAATATTTTTACTATACTCCAGAACTGATGTGAGTATTAATAAAATAATTGCTTTACTCTGTGTTGAGCTGTGTAGAGAAAGACAATATAATGTACTTTCAAGTATCTATCTTGTTGATGGGCAGGGGTAAAGAATACCCACCAGTAATACTCATTAGTGTGGAGCATTATGGTATGTGAAAAGAATGCTGGAGTATAAATGAAGATCCAAGGTATTGCTATCAATCCTGTCACTGCTCTTCAAAATAAAATTAACCAAATCAGTTCATCTTTCTGAACCAGTGTCCTTACTGGTGAAATGATTATATTATTATTTACCTTGGCTTTCATTAGTTTTCTATTGCTACACAACAAATTACCACAAACATAGCGGCTTAAAACAACAGTCCTTTATTGTTGCACATGTTCTGTAGGTCAGAGGCCTGGACAGGGTCCTTTGCACTTGATCTCAGAAGGCTGAAATCAAGTTGTGGGGCATGTAATGTTTTCATCTGGACACTGGGTGAAGAATCACTTCCAAGCTCTCTCAGGCTGTTGGCTGTCATTTCCTTATAGCTGAAGATGAAGATTCCTGTTTTCTTGTTAGCTGTCCACTGGGGAATCACTCTGAGCAACTAGGGCTGCCCTCACCATATGGTCTGCTCACAGGACCTTTTCTAGCACAACTACTTCAAAGTCAGCAGGACTATCTCTCTTCTGTGTGCTAAGATAAAATCTTAACTGTAATCACAGGAGTGACTATCTCATATTTATAGGTCCTGCCCACACTCAAAAGTGAGGGGATTTTGAGGGCATATACATTAACAGGCAGAAATCTTGGAGGCCATCTTAGCATTCTGCCTCACACACCACTTGTCCGGCTTTTGTGAGTAAGTGATATATGTGTACATACGAAAGCACTTCGAAAAATGTGAAGAACCATAAAAGGGGAGGTATTATGAAGCAGCAGCGTCAGGTAGCTTAAGGTTTATTTTTCAGCTTTCCTTCCATGAACATAACACTATGCTTGAGGAAGATTGCCTGTGTTAGTGGAGATATCTAGTGCTCACCCAAGATTTAGCAAGGAGCAGATGTTATTAGAGAATAAAGAGAAAACATCTACCTCCACTTGTCCCTAACCCCAGGTAGAAGGGTAAGCTCTCTATGCTGTGATATTTTCTGTTTTTCCCAAATAATTATGGCCATTTGGAGAGGGACACAGGGCCCAACCTTCAGAACATTCTCCCAGTAGACATGTAGCCTCTTTTAGCATGAAGACCCCATACTGACACAGAGCCACAACTGACCATTTTAACCCACACTTATTCGGATGGTCTGCCGCATGAAAAGTGTTACCTCCTACGCTAAAGAGAAACAAAATGTTGGAGTGAGTGAAAGGAAAATTCTTCTGTGGTTTTGATGGATTCTTTAAATTCAGTCTAACATTAGCTTTTGTTGATAAGAACCAAGCAAAGATGAATATCAACCAATCAGAACTCTTGGGAATGCAAGAGGACAAAAGAAGATTGTGGTTTTCTTAAAATATTTCTAAAAACTCCAGCTGACTCCATTTAAAGTATTGCTGTCTTCTAGAACATTTTGGAAACTATGCAGAAAACCAAATGCATAAAATAGCTAAATGTACTACTGTAACATATGTAGACTGTTTTTGAGGTGTCAACAAATATCAGGTTTTTTCATCTGTGTTTTCCAGTAATTTTTTTTTAAATAAAGAAGTGTTATTTCTACCTCAAAGTTTTAAAATACATGTTTCAAATAATATAAAACTTAACATGTGATGATACCTGAAAACTCAAACTGTGGTACAGGTAATAATTGCAGCATTTTTATTGAGCGTCACTGAACAGTTTAATACTTCCAATATTCGGGGATGATTTACAGAATATGCTCATGAAATATTGACATCAGCTTGGAGTTGTAAGGTCTAGTTTTAGTCCCTACAAAACCTTCGGTTGGTTGATGCACTTTGGGCAACTCAACTCACACGGGTCCTGTGTTTCTTCTCCTGGAAAATGAGCAGTTGGATTAAGTGGTGTCAAAAGTCCCTTCCAACTTCAGCATCACCTTGGTCCATGCTTCTGGCTCCCTGGATGCTTTCATTTGAAGGCCTTGTCTAATGACTTCTGGTAATATCAGCTGTGGGCTAAATACCTGTCAAGCACATCACACATTCGAAGGTAGCTCGTATCTGCTAAAGGACATTGCGGGGGTCTCCTGGGACAGGTATGTCAGCTTGAGTCATGCATTTCAAGGCAGGTTTGAAGAGCCTGGAAGTGTCAGGAAATTTTAGAACATTTCCAAGCCAGTAGACCATTGGCCAACCTTGGGGATGGGAGATTGTAAAGGTTTTATACTAAGAGTTTGAGGTCATGTCAGGCCATATGAAATTAAAACACAATAATTTTTAAATTTATTTTTATTTTTTAATAACCATATAATGTATTATTAGCCCCAGGGGTACAGGTCTGTGAATTTTCAGGTTTATACATTTCACAGCACTCACCATAGCATATACCCTCCCCAATGTCTATAACCCCACCACTCTCTCCCTAGCCCCCTCCCCCTGGCAACCCTCAGTTTGTTTTAAAACACAATAATTTACAGTTTATACAGACATCTTGCATGTAAAGCTTTGAGGCAGTATCTAAATGAGTAAGAAGTGGTTTTCCAAAAGACTGTGAGTGCATGTCACAAGCAGATGTTGAAAGCATAAAACACTGTAAGAGAGGTGAATATTTTTCCATCTGTAAATTTATATATCAGAGTGTTAGGCCTGAGGGAAAAGAAGACTTCTGGTGGTGTTTTCAATTCAGTTGAACATAAAGCCAAAGAGGATTGAAAGTTTCCCATCATTGTTGCTTTTCAAATGGGAAAAACTCGAACACACCTAGGTGCTGATGGGTAAGAACAATAAAGAGTGAGAAAATAGTAACAATGTTCAACCCGAGTAAGGAGCTTATTGGTATTTATTTTGTATATTATATAGTATCTCTGTATATTTTTAAAGATTTTATTTATTTGACAGAGAGAAATCACAAGTAGGCAGAGAGGCAGGCAGAGAGAGAGAGGGAAATGGGCTCCCTTGTGAGCAGAGAGCCCCATACAGGGCCTGATCCCAGTACCCTGGGATCATGACCTGAGCTGAAGGCAGAGGCTTAACCCACTGAGCCACCCAGGCGACCCATTATCTCTGTATTATTGATGTTTCCTGCCCAATGATGTTGCCACAGTCTTTTTCTGGGCACCTGATCCTTTCTCAACAGTGTATCTTTTACACATGGTTGGAAGCTCTTCTTTGCCTTCTTTCCAGCAGACATCCTTTATGTTCCTCAAAGATGAAACCCGTATGGCACTTCCCAGAATCCATCACAGTTCACATTTTTAGAATTAGAATGGAGAGAACATGCAGGAGAAGTAACTTCACTCACCCTGAGCATAACAAAGTGCTTATTTCCAAAACCTGATAAATGATTACATTAGTCATAGCAATAAAGAAAAAGACAAGAAAATTATTTTATTTCCTTCGAAGAGTTATGAAGTTAATTTGAGATCACTATAAGTTTCTTCAGTCTCTTCCAGCTTATGAATTTCTCCTTTATTTGTCATAATAGATATATAATTTTTCATCTTTGTTTTATCGGGAGAGCCTGGACTGAGACATAATTGGGTTTGGGTCCTCGGTAGCTTTGTGACTTGGGAAGTCACTTAACCTCTCTGAGACTATAGGGAATTAATATCAGTCTTGAAGGACTCCCATAAGAATTTGGATATTGCATGGAACATACCTATCATTTGGCAATTAGTAGGAATTAATGTTTAGGCCAGAAAAGCAGTAACAGTTGTAATAGAGCAGCTGTAAGCAAAGCACAAAAATAGTCAACTTTAGACCTATGTTTGATATTTAATAGGATACATACATTTAGCCTAGAGGGCTTATCCCAAGAAGTAAGTGATGGCTGTAATGAATCAAGATGGCTATGAATATGCTATTCTGTGTCACTAGAAGGAAGATTTAATGTCCAAAACTATAGGCAGAAGAGAAAAATAGATATCAATGTAAATAAAAAGATCAACACTTATTTACTAAGTGGTTATGGGACTTAACTAGGTCTATTATGTAGATATAATTTTAATGAGATTCTGTCTTTACCTTAAAGAATAATGTGACAATGTTGTTATACTGACCTGGTCAATAATTGCATTAAAAAGAGTGAGAGAGAGGTAGAGGGAGAGAGAGATTGGGTTGTAAGATGTCAAGAGTAATTTTTGTCCCACACAAATGGTGATTGTCTTGTATTTGTTTCTAAATCCTTAAACTTTTTACTCAGGTCATAGGTTAGAAAATAGGAAATACAGATGGAAAGCATTGCAGACATTTTTTTTGGTAATTTTTAGTTATTTTCCACACAGAGTATTACCAAATTTTTCTTTACATGAAATTAATCATCCCATAAGCGTCTCATTTGAAGAAGAAATTGGCTGTGAGCAGTATTAGTTCATAAATTTTAAATCCAAATTTAAGGCCAAATCCTATGTGGGGCCTTGGGAAGAGAAACAGACTTATAGGAAGTAATATTTAACCATGCAGTTGTTAGAATATATTTGGGGCACTATTTAACTTGAATATATTTGACAAAGTATGTTATTTTTTTTTACATACTGATTTCATAAATGGCCTTGATGTTGACACTTATCAAAAGAAATGTATGTGTTTAATTCGATTGTGTATATAAAATAATACTGAACCAAAGATGAGCATATTTATCAACTTAAATATTTCCTTCAAACCCTGTCTTCTGCTGTCTCTTATTAATGTGTTTGCATTTTATTGTAAACACATAGGATGAGGGACTGCTGGATGGTTAGTTCTTTCATTTTGAATTTCTTAACAGGCCATAAAATGATCATAATTCATCAAGCTGAAAGGATTTATATAGTACTAACATGACCAAAATAACTGATACTGTGTTATGTTATCTTGGATAGGGTTGCATCTGAGATCAATATCAATTCAGTACCACACCAGTGTTTCCACTGTTAAATTTACTTTTTTTCTTAGCATTTTATACAGGTTTATAATTTCACAACAGTACTTTACACAATTTATGCTAATAATTGTGATAACCTGTTGGGTTCAAAATTGTAACTTTCAAGGATTTATCTCATTTGACAAGCATATCCCAAATCTTTCTCTAAGAATGGTGTTTCTTGTGTTTAATTAGACTATATGGTATATATATATATATATGTATATATATATACACACACAATGATCCATGTGTATATGTGTATACATATATGTATATATATACATATATGATATACAATTGTATACATGTATAAGATGTATATACACACATATATGTGTATATATGTATAAGATGTATATATATATATACACACACATACATATATATAATTAAACTATATGGTTTAATTAGACTATATGGTTTCTTCTATTGAAAGCTACTAACCTCAGGAGAAAGATCAGTTAGGCCCTAAAGTTTGTTATTTTTTTTTAATGTTTTATTTATTTGACAGAGAGAGAGATCACAAGTAGGCAGAGAGGCAGGCAGAGAGAGAGGGGGAAGCAGGCTCCCCGCTAAGCAGAGAGCCCCATGTGGGGCTCGATCCCAAGACCCTTGAGATCATGACCTGAGCTGAAGGTAGAGGCTTAACCCACTGAGCCACCCAGGTGCCCCATAGGCCCTAAAGTTTTTAATAGGCAGCTTAGTTCAGTGTTTTATTTTTATCACTCATTTATTTTGGGATTAAGATGCAAAACTCAAATAACTGCAAGAAACAAACTAAAACATGTCATTCCATGTAAAATGTTGCGTTCCATGCAGAAGAGGAAAAAGAAGATACAATGAAGGTAAAAAAGTAATAAATAGAAGCCAAATGAAATAGAAGCAAAGAGATTAAGGAGATAGTCACACTATAGCACATAGGCAAAGAATAAAAACAAAGAAGGAAAAAAAATTTACCTGAGGGATATTCATTCATCTAATAAATGACCAATTATTTTTCTATTCATAAATATTTTTAAGTCCTACTAATTATAAGGTACTATATTTTAGACTATATTAAGTAAAATAAGTAAAAATAATGCCCACGAGATTTTTTTACCTAATAGTGAAGATCTTTTACTCAATAATGAGTAAAATAAGGTCTTGCTTTTAGGATTCACTTATAGAGGTTAACCATGTTCATAAATATCAGTATGGGAGGCTGGGGAGGGAAGGAGAGAATTACTCCCCAGAGAGATGGAAGATAGAAGATTGCATTGGATTGTGTCATATCCAGAAGATTTTTCAAAGTGCTTTTTAGAGTTTTCTCATCTTAGGGGTGGGAGAGTTGAGGATGGATAATACCCAGAGATAAGAAAAAGGAGAATACCTGATAATCCATAAAAGAGAATTTTACCTTCAAATATGGTCAGAAAAGGAAAAGTAATTTTAACTATGTTTAGAATAAAGCACTTTTTATTTGAAGTGTATAATAAGTTTGAGATATCTTACAGATAAACATGCCATTTGATTTAAAATATTACTAAGCTTTATTTACATAAGCTTTATTTACCAAATAATTATAAAATAGTTAACTAGTCTCAAAAAGGTTCAGCTCCACTATAAGGGGTTGAGATAAAAATAAACTAGTGAAAAAGAAATGCCAGCTTCTGGGATGCCTGGGTGGCTCAGTAGGTTAAGTGTCTGCCTTTGGCTCAGATCATGATCCTAAGGTCCTGGGATTGAGCCCCACATTGGGCTCCTTGCTCAGCAGGGAGGCTGCTTCTCCCTCTGCCTCCTGCTCCCACTGCTCATACTCTCTCTCTCTCTCTCTGACAAATAAATAAATAAAATCTTTTTAAAAGAAAAACAGGGATGCCAGCTTCTGCTATAACAGTCATGAGGAGAGGTTAAGACTTTTCTAGGTGGAGCCAGAGGTGGGAGAGAGTGTGGAATGCCTGTATTCTTGTCACATCCAAGATGGATGGTCAAAAGATGTCTTGAGACTCAATCTTATTTTTTCAACATTCTCCTAGACAAAGGCCTTAGCACTGGCACAGAAGTCATCCTCTGAGGAACCATCTGAGGAAAAAGAATCCTTAGAAAATCATTGTTTGGTTTGGGACAGATGGACGGATGGGTAGTTGGTATGTCCATCTTCATTGACAATATACAGTGATTAGGGTACTTTTTAAGAAAGTTTAAAACATGCTTTATAATGAGTGCTCAGTTTGACTATGCTATGTGATTAGGCTAAGGAAAGCATCTAACAAGCAGGCCTGGCAGACAGTCTTCAACAAAGAGTGAGTTTGAGGAGGTGAAGAAATGGATGCAGTAAGTATAGAAGATCTTTAAGTGAGTATTGTGAAAAAGAGACAGGAAAAAAATGTGAAAATTTTGAAAGGGAGTCCAAATTTTTAAGCCTGTTTACAGACGGAGGAGCAAGAGCCAAGAAACAGGGAGAAATTCAAAACTCAAAGGAAGAGAGGAGGGCATAACCGTTGCCACAAAAGGCACAGGAAGAAGGAAGAGCATGAAATCAAGAGTAAAAGAAAGGATGAAGATTAGATAGAAGCCTAGATGTTTCTGCTGCTGTTGAAGCAGGAAAAATAAATATGAATAAAAGATGGAGTGGAAAGGCACAGAAGTAGAAGGCTGGTGAGGTTTTTCTACTAGCATCAGCCACTAGACTATCAGCTGAGTTGGGCTTTAGATTTGAGGATGGACATGAGAACTTAAGGAAAGCAGTCAGGATTTTCAACATGCTTTGATGAATGGAAAATAATTAGAAACTAAGTAAGACGATTACCGTGCAGGATCAGGACTGGCTGATTAAGAAACAATAAATATAGCACCAAAGATTTAGTAAATACTTACATGCAGGATATTAGACCAAGATTTGTTGTATTTAATCTTCGATATGTTAAAGAAAAACAATCAGGAGGTTTAAAAGTCTGAAGGACTGGGAAAGCTTTAAAATGTTATCGTTCCCCAAATAAAGCTGGTCCTGTTTGTGACTTCTCTTAACACAGGGTTGTATTTGGAAGAAACCCAATATCAACATCTCTTCAAAACTCAAAATTATCTTCCTGAAGTCTTCCTGTATTCTTTTTTTTTTTAAATCTACCCTACTCTTTCTTCAGACTCTTCCTTGTATAATGTAAACCAACATGATTTTACTTGCTCATTTCTTTTCCTCTCTCTGTTCATTTATCCTAGGCTTTATAAATACCTGAACCACAAATGGTGTTTTCTGCCTTAGAAATATATATTAGATAGTGGGGAAATTTTTGTGAATGTAATTTTGTTGTTACCAATTTTTTATCTGCCATCTCCAAATTCAACTTTTTTACCTGATCCCTAGACATGCATCTGGACCCTTGGAGTAGTTTTGCTTTGCCAGCTGGCATTGACATTCAACTGCCTATAGAGCATGCTGGAGAAACAATGCAGAAAGAAAGGGTTTTGCTTCCTTGTTCTGGTGTGCGTGCGTGGCAAGCTTCTGCAAGTGTGGGTGGCTTTTCAAGCATCCAGTTCCCGTGGCATGTGGCACACGGGGCTTTCTCCAGCACCCGGGCATTGTATGGCAGCCAGCAGTACTCAGTGGCCAGCCGCTGCATCTCCTCGACTTTGTGTACAGTGTCTCCATGAACACTCCCATGAACAGCCTTCCCTGGGACCCAGATGACACATTTCCAGCAAGCTCCAGAAGTCAGACTTCAAGCAAGTTCCAGTGGCACCTTGGCAAATTCTTAATTTTCAATATCCTATGGCTGCTCTTTCCAATAACTTCTGAATCTCAGCCTTGGGTTGTCTATCTCAGGCACAAGGGAAGTGGCTTCTTCATGTCTCTGCTATTCTTTTTTTTAAAGATTTGATTTATTTATTTGAGGAGAGGAAACCACAAGCAGGGGGAGTGGCAGGCAGAGAGAGAGCTTGAAGAGGCAGGTTCCCCGCTGAGCAAGGAGCCCAATGCAGGACTCCATCCCAGGACCCCAAAATCATGACCTTAGCAGAAGGCAGATGTTTAACCATCTAAGCCACCCAGGCGCCCCTATTTCTGTATTCTTTAGAGTTATTTTTATTTGTTAGTTTATCTTCTGTTACTTGAATCCCATTATAGTTAATAATTATTTATATTAAATTTTACCTGTTCAAATTACTCTGTGGTCTCTCCACCAGACCGGACTCACTCATGGAATCATATCTAAAGAGATATGAGAGTTAGTTTGCAAGAAGTTATAATCTTCAAATATCAAGCTACTTTTATGTATAAACATTGTATTTCACACAGGAAATGACTCAAATGCATCTGACTGATTCTCTAACCAAACAACTTAAAAACAAGACAGAATATATTTCATAACTAGATACTTTCATTTCCTAAATCCAAACAATCAGTTTTATAATGCCAATAGCTGAACCACAAATTCCTGTCTTTTATGAAAGACCATGTAATGGATTATTGAGAGGATTAAATGAGAAAATGTCTGTATAATAGATTTTTGTAATGACTTAAACTCTCAGAATACCTCTCAGAGAAAGAGATCAATCTTTGTTTTAGAAGCCCCCTAATGTGTGTGGTTATTTTTTTTTAAGATTTTTATTTATTATTTATTTGACATACAGAGATCACAAGTAGGCAGAGAGGCAAGCAGAGAGAGAGGAAGGGAAGCAGGCTCGCCACCGAGCAGAGAGCTCAATGTGGGGCTCGATCCCAGGACTCTGGGATCACGACCTGAGCCAAAGGCAGAGGCTTAACCCACTGAGCCACCCAGGCGCCCTTGTGTGTGGTTATTTTTGAAAATGAGACCTTCTTATAGCTCCATTTGCAAATGAATCAAAGAAATAGCTACACTGTTTTTGCATAAACAAGATCAGTTAGAAGGAGCTAGAGAGAAAGGAAGAAAATTTTAAAGTGAGAGGGAATTCCAGGAGCAAGGCAGGAGGCTACAGCCCAAGTAGAAATTACCAGTGGAAATTCCACCATCATTGTCCCAAAGCACCAGTAAATCTGCTACTTCCCTACTTCGGTTGGAGTATTTGGCATCAGGGCAATCTGGCAGGGCAACATGGAAACAATAAGGGGAAAGCACACACACAAGGAAAAGTGGCTACAGAGAATTCCAGATAACAAATGTTAAACACATTTTACAGTGACTGATACGAAGAAAACATTCAGTAAGTATTAATTTATTTTTCTGATTTGAAGTATAAGATGTAATCTCTGATCTTGGGGAGCTAACCAATTGGTTGAGAGTTCAATGATTATAGACACAACGTAATCAGAAAAAAGATATGAGCATACAATAATCAAGTGGTATACAAATTATAGGCATCATAGAATTCAGAAAAGTCAGGATCAATGGAGAAAAAATTCTAGAGTGAGTAGGGATTTGAATAAAGCCTTATATATATATTTGATGTTCATATTTCATAATAATTCTATTTTTAAAAGATTTTATTTATTTAGTTGACAGAGAGAGAGAGGGAGAGAACAAACAGGGGAGTGGCAGACGGAGAGGAAGAAGTGGGCTCTCAGGTGAGCAGGGAGCCCTATGCAGGGCTCCATTCCAGGACTCCAGGATTTTGACCTGAGCCAAAGGCAGAGGTTTACCAACTGAGCCACCCAGGCAGCTGTCAAAATAATTTCAAAGCGAAGAAGAGTAGGAAGTGCATTTTAAGTGAAGGTCATAAAGAAGAAGGAAGAAGAAAAATGAACATGTTTTGCATATCTATTGGAATACCAAAGTGAATCTGGGCTTGACGGGTAACCAATATGAAGTCATTCTAGATTTTTGAGCAGTAGAGCAACATGTTGTAGAAGAGACAACCTACCAAGGGCTATCACGCTAAATCATATTAAAGAGAGAAAAACTGGGAGGAAACTGGAGCCATTGAGTCTGAGGTGATGAACATCTGGCCTTGGTTACTGGCAGTGAGAGTGGAAGCAATGAGTGAAGCTGAATGATGTTGAAATAAAATCACGAGTTGAAGAAATTGTGGCTGGTATGGAACTGATGGCAATAAACAGAACAAATACAAAAGCACAGCACAGTTGGTGATAGAAACAAATTACAAGTAATTTCTTTATGTTACCTTCTTTTTGCTTTCATTATGACTCATGCTCCTGCTTGATCGTCATCTAGTGCCACATGCGGGTCATATTCCAGGCAAATGGAGGGACTGTTTTACTGCGCCTAAGACCTGGCTCCCGGGGCTCCAGCTGTTTTCTAATCCACCCACACTAATCACTGAGTTGTGGTGGATACAATTCCTTTGTCCTGAAGAAAGGGTTTAAAATGAGTCAGAATCTCCTCTTTGTGAGTAAAGCAAGCACTTTTTACTTCCCAGAGGCTCTGGTTCTCCAGAAAGATGGCTATTTCCTATATGGACTCTCACTCTACCAAAGGGGACGAACTGGTTATAGACCCAGGTGTTATCTTGGCCTCCCAAGAACTGAATAAGGTGCTTTGGCGTTGACCATTCTAGAAAGGCCAGGAAGTGAGTTTCTGAGAATGCGGAGGTTTCTGCGCTCATCATTCTGTGGCCCTTTCCGATAATACTCTGTCTTAGGCTGTGGCCCAAGATAATGACACCTTTCTCAGACTTTAAGATTAGTCTAGACCAGCTCTGTGCAATGACAAGATAGGTGAAACACATAACTAATTTAAAGTTTGCCAATAGTTACGTTAAGAAAGTTGAAAGAAACAGATGAAATTAATTTTAACAACATATCTTAACCCAATACAGTTAAAATATTATTGACATGTTACCAATTTAAAATTATTGATAAGATATTTCATAGCTTTTTCCTATTAAGCCTCCAAAATTTGGTGTATATCTTATGCTTTTAGCACATCTCAATTTGGATTTGCCACGTTTTCAAGTGCTCAATAGACACATGTGGTTAGTAGGTACTGTAGTGAATAGAGCAATTCTAATTATTTTTTAAGACAGATGTAAAGAAAATGCCATTTAAACATGAAATTCCAATTTCTTCTTGTAAGTTACTACCTAACTTTGAATTCTCTTATTTTCTCTTAATTCTTCAATGTCTTCTTATATCTTCAGCCATGCCTATCTTTCTATCTGATGAAAACAATTACTTGTGAGAATACATAATAAATACATAATAAACACATGGTTCTCTGCCCAGATCCCCTCTTCATGGCCAGGGCACTCATCCCCCTGGGCTTGGGAATATGGCTGACTCCCTCCATAAGGTATTACCCTAAGCTATGGGGAGCTGCCTTCCCGAGGATTATGTCCTCTTGGCAGTGGCCTGAAGCCAAATCACAGACTCATAAGGAGACACAAGCCTGTCCCCCTTTACTCCATTTGGAACAACTCTGAAGGTCCATCTCAACTCCTGAGTCCCATATATGGTAGACTGGGCTTCCCTTGCAATAGTTCCACAGGTCAATGTATTCCCCTGCCCCATCCTGCCTTCTTCCCCTCCCTACAGGTGTTATCTCTTGAGAGCAACCTCTCTCTACCCCCAACCCCATCCACAAACTAAACCCTGCTTGCATCTCTCCACCTTAAGACCTGTTCCCATTAAGAAAGTATATAAAGTAGCCTCTCTTCTACAAAAGCAAAATTATAGCAGTGTTTGAAGGGAGAAGAGGGAAAATCAGGAGTCAGTCTTTGGCTCATTTCTGTGTTATAAATCTACTTCCCCATATGTGAATAAGGCCAGAGCTCTCTCTGACTCTCTCTTTCATGTCTGGTCAGTCTCATTTTCTTTCTTCTCCCGTATCACATCTCACACAGAGATAAAACTGGCAACTGAGTAAAAGGTATGGTAAAAAATGAGATTAATCCTCATTGGGTTGAAACGTAAGAAGGGGAAAATAAATCCTGTTGAAGAGAGAAATCTAGATTCCCCCTTGTCTTAAAATTTGGGCTTGTCTGCCACCTTAAGATCTTTGATTCTCAAGTATCTAAGATTATTCTCCTCGGGGATGTTGGTTTTTACTATTTCTGCTTCAGCATTCTTTTTTTTTTAAAAAAAAGATTTTATTCATTTATTTGACAGACAGAGATCACAAGTAGGCAGAGAGGCAGGCAGAGGCAGAGGGGGAAGCAGGCTCCCTGCTGAGCAGAGAGCCCGATGTGGGGCTCGATCTCAGGACCCTGAGATTATGACCCGAGCCGAAGGCAGAGGCATTAACCCACTGAGCCATCCTGGCGCCCCTGCTTCAGCATTCTTTGATGACTTCATATCTCTGTCCTTCACACACACACACATGCTTATTCATTCATTAGTTTATTGACAATTCATTCTGTACAGCATGGCTGATGGTTCTGTTCCAGACCTTACAAAGTCATAATGAATTGATTATTTTTATAGGTAAAACCATTATAACCCACGAATGTTGAAGAAGGAAGCTGGCATTCTCATTATTTCCCTTACATTGTAAGTCCCATAAATAAGATGGGGACATAAGTTCTTAGATGTGAATTGAAAGTTAGGAGACATTGATTCCCCACCTCATGTGGTCTCTTAATGAATTTTTTTTGTGACTTGTTTGATAAATGAAGTATTCTACTACTTAATTGTTACACAGACTGTAGCAATATAATGAGTAAAGTGCTTTGTGTCCCAGAAAATCTTTTCCAGAAAAACTGTTTACTGTACATTCAAGTTAGAAGATTGGGTAAAATCTTACAAAAGGTAGGCAATACTTCTTTTCTTCAAAAATCATGCTGCCTCTTTGGTCTTAGTAAAATTTAGAGGGGTGGTAGAAAAGAATTATAGAGCAGATGGGTATTCTCCTAAAGTATCCTAGAAAATATGTTTTTCTCTTGAGTATTTTTATTGTGTCTATAACTAAGATATAGCTATGTTAGAAATACTAAAGCAATGGAACTTTCTGTGTTTCAGTGAAATGTTAGTTTTGACACTATGATGATACTCAATACACAGCACCGAGAGGTCAATGACTAGGGGTTTTTCAAAGAAGGGACGTCACATTTAGTCAAGGACAAATGATGAGAATCACAATGGTAAGGAGATTCTGATATAAGTAGTATTTCAGGCCCTGAAAATGTATTTGAGAGTATGTAATAATACACATAGGCTATTTCTCTTAGTTAATTAAAAGCAAAACTAGAGTAAGCCTGCTTGCAGTCAAGCATGACCCCCTGCATTCAACAAAGGGGCTTTTCTTTTTTTTTTTTTTTTAATATTTTATTTATTTATTTGACAGACAGAGGTCACAAGCAAGCAGAAAGGCAGGCAGAGAGAGAGTAGGAAGGGAAGCAGGCTCCCCGCTGAGCAGAGAGCCCGATGCCGGGCTCGATCCCAGGACCCTGGGATCATGACCCGAGCCGAAGGCAGAGGCTTTAACCCACTGAGCCACCCAGGCACCCCAAAGGGGCTTTTCTTTTGTCTTCCATTAGGAGATGGAGGTTTACATGGGCCAAGGGAATGTCGCTCCTTTTTCCTGTGACAGTAAGAATGAGGTTACTGAAGAATAAAAGAGCCTACCTCAGAATCACAGAAGTTTCTTTAGCCTTCGGTATTCATCAGGAGAGAAATTATGGATTTGAGCTCATGCCTCACTGTAACCGATTTTTGTGGCATCATATTGTGGGACAATAAATTAATGCCTGAGTAGCTTTTGTGGTATCCACAGAATCCACCCTCTTGTGCTCTTCCTTTCTTTTGCCCACTGCTCCCTTCATCCTTCTTTACAGCTCCCTCGTCTGTGATGGTTCATCAGTGTGAACCTAGATGAGGAGACATCTGAGGGTCCAGACAGCCCCACAGGCTTTTCAGAGCCCACAGGCACCTGTATAACTCCTTGCCTACATCAGTTTAGCTTTGCCATTCAAATTTTGTGATGGCAAGCCATTCACTGAGTGCATGGCAAATCACTTGTCAAAAAATAGGCCAACAATTCTGGCGTGTGTGTGTGTGTTTGTTATAAACTACAAGTTACTGGAAAAATTATCAGAGTGGAACACAATGTTGATTAGATTACATGTTCTTTGAAATTTCACTAACTAGAATGTCAAAAAGAAGTAGACATGGAATTGTACTAATTTCCACTTTACTAATCCATAAAACAGATACTTCTCATAAAGAGCCAGTAATCTTTTCTCAGTTCTCAGGAAAAAATGACTGAATTGCTGCAGTAAAGTCTCCTATTACTAATTCTCCATGTTATAATGACCAAAACTGAAAGGCACACTTAAGCAGTAGCACAAGGATTAAATGACCATTGTTAGATAACAATGGTTAATATCTGATTGTTTAACAATAATGAGCTTGATCCTTTACTGGTCACACCTGGAGGTGTTCTCCTTGAGCATTATCTAGACTGGACCCACTGTGAGCAGCAGGTGAGCTCCATATCATCTGTATCTACCATTCATTCATTCATTCATTCATTCATTTAGATAGCAATATTATTAAGCACTATTTTATCTGAAGAATTGCTCCTATATTCTTAAGGTAAATTGGTGAAATAAACCAAAATGGAGCTATATGTGAGTGAAAGAGGACTAAACAGTAGAAATAATACACACATATATTCAGGCTATAGGATCTTGGAAAGTAGAAAAATCTATGGGAAAAATGGTAAACTAAAAAACACCTGGAGATTGAGGGGAGTCAATTCTGGATGAGTGATTCACACTCATTGACAAGAAAACAATTGAATGAGAAGTTCAGTCCTTGTTGGTAATGTCTTTCCCATTTTTCTCATTCATAAATCACTGCTATCATCCTTCCTGATACCATCTACTAGACACATAAAAATATTTATGTGTGGGTTTAAGACTTTATACATCAAGGTTAAGGCCAGTGATTTTTTTGTGATAACATAGGATTTATCTCTTGAAAACCTAAGAGACCTGGTCTTACTCATGATAGCAGTAGGTAAATTCCTGAATGATGTGACATGAGGTGTGCTACTGAGAGTTCTGTATCCTCTTCCAGTTCCTTCACTCTTTTTAAAATCTGGGGTTCCTGGGCGCTCAGTAGGTTAAACCTCCTACTCTTGATTTTAGCTCAGGTCACAGTCTTGTGATGGAATGACATACCAAGTATGGGGTATACTGGAAGTGCAGCGGTCTGCTTCAGGATGAAGGAATAATTTCATCACTAAAATTGTTTAGAATTACTGGACACAGTGGCAATAAAAAAGCAGACTGATTTTAGTGGCTTTTATTACTGTTTTTAAATATGTTGTAGATAATGCTCTCCTTTTCTGCTTCCAGGAAAGACTATGCTACCACACCCCACTGGGGAACCCAATGTTCTGAAGTATGTATTTCCAAAATTTATTATGTATAAACCTGCATAAACTCTTCCTTCCTCTTCTTCATGAAAATGGGATTATACCATATATATTAAACAATGGATTGTCGATGCTTTCCATCAATAAATGTAGACCTACATCATTCCTCTTGATATGTTCCATATGTCTTTGTCTAATTCCCTTTGGACAGGTTTTTAGATAGTTTTCAGTTTCTCAATATTGTAAACTGAGTTTCAGCAATAGCCTTGTATTTGCAACTTCATACACTTATCTAATGTCCTCTTTAAAGTACATTACCAGTGGACACCTGGGTGGCTCAGTTGGTTGGGCAGCTGCCTTCGGCTCAGGTCATGATCCCAGCGTCCTGGGATCAAGTCCCACATCGGGCTCCTTGCTTGGCAGGGAGCCTGCTTCTCCCTCTGCCTCTGCCTGCCACTCTGTCTGCCTGTGCTCGCTCTCTCTCTCTCTAACAAATAAATAAATAAAATATTTTTTAAAAAATTTTTAAAAAAAGTACATTACCAGAAGTAGAATCACTATCCCAAAAGGAATGCATATTTTTGATATTTACTCCTCAACTGCACTCCAGAAAGTTTATGAAATTTCTTCTACTATCAGATGATTGGGAGAGGCCTTGCTGCCATTTTCAAATCCTTGTCAATCCAATAAATGAAAAATATCCCATTTTTGTATTTTATTTTGCATTTCTTTGATGTCTAGTAACATTTTATATTACTTTATAAATTTCTTTTTTTAAAGATTTTACTTATTTATTTACTTATTTGAGAGAGTGAGGAGGAGCAGAGGGAGAGGGAAAAGCAGACTTCCACACTGAGCATGGAACTTGAACAGGGCTCAGTTCCAGGAACCTGAAATCATGACCCAAGCCAAAATCAGAAGTCGGAGTCCTTACATACTGAAAAGAAAAGGAATAAAAAAAGAAAAAAGAAAAAGAAAAAAATAGGAAAATAAAGACACCAAAAGTCTTAAAAAAAAAAACCAAAGAGTCAGAGTCTTAACAATTGAGTCACCAACAGCCCCTACCTACTTTATAAATTTCTAATAATATTTTACATTTTTATAATCTGTAGATGTGCCTGAATAAACTATTTTTGCCCTTTACCCATTTTTTTTTCTATTATGCCAGGGAACAAATGTTCCAAAAAAGGGGGGAAGATACTGAGAACAGATGTCACCCACTATATCAAACTAGTGGAGTAGACCTGCTAGTATCCATCCTATGAATTCACAGACGTAGTTCTTAAACTTCTGAAATTATATGAAAAATCATATGGCTCTATATTTCTACTACTGTAAATATTCCTCTCCTACAATGTGTCCTCAATACTATTTGGAGGTACACGGCAAAACCTGTTATGTGTACTACAATTCTTATTCTGGTCATCCAAGATGAGATCTCTCAACTGCTTGCTTTGTGAGATGAGGGTGGAAGTTTCCCTGCCCTTCTCTCTGTGTTTCTTCACCCTCTTCCACTTTCCACTTCTAGTCTACGTAAATTCAATTCTGTTCAATAATGAATAATTTAGATTGATAATTTCTCACTACAAAAAAGCTTTCATGATTTGTCCAGAGTGAATTATAAAAATTTAAAACCAAAAACACTCAAGTTATTGTGAATATGTAGGTACTGCTTTTGAGCTAAGTAGTTTGGTAGGATTACGTTTCATCTTATGTGAGTCCAATAGTACTTTTTATGTGGATCAGTAGAGAATGTTCTTAAGATTCTAATTTACATTCTATCAGCCGCCTCCATCTGTTATGTAACTATTGGGACTCTTGTTTATAAGTGGCATGAAAAACAACTCCAACTTAGAAAAAAAAATAGTTACTCAAAAGAATAGATCTGACTTAAGACATGGCAAGAGATAGGAGCTCATACACTGTTAGCATCTGGTTTCCAAAGACTCGATTCTCCATTTCTTGGTTCAGTTTCGTTCTCCTCTAAATGGTAACTGTAATACTTCACTCCCTCATTTTGCTGAAATATACCCTCAAGCTTCTTTCTAAGAAAGAATATTTGGGCTGTAAACTTTCTGAGTCCCCACTCATCTGAAAATATATTTATTTTATCCTCATGTTTGACTGGTTTCTTCCCTAATTAGATTCCAGCTTGATGAACATTTTCTCTCAGAACTCTGAAAACAGTGCTCTTTTATTTTGCAGCATCTAGTTGGGAGATGTTTGTCGTCAGCCTAACTCTTGCTTCTTTTGTAGAAGACTTGTTTTTTTTCTCTGGAAGAATTCAGAATTTTCTCTCTGAAATTAATATTCTGGAATTTCACAATTATGTGTCTAGGTGTAAGTCTTTTCTCATGTTTTGTGCTGGGCATTTTGTGGGCCCTAAAGACATGTTTTCTTCTTCAACGTTGGAAAATTCTCTTGTATTTATTCTGTATAACCCTTATTCCTTTGTTTTCTTTTACCTTTTCCCTCAAACTCCTACTAATTGGACATTGAACTGGCTAGGTTTATATTCTATGTCTCTTATCCTCTTCATCATATTATTCATCTTGTATTTCTGTTCAGAGTGATTTCCTCAATTTTATTTCCCAAAACTTATAATGATTTTTTTTCTAACTTGGTGATGATATTTTTTATTATGTAAGAGTTTATTTGAATGCTACTTTTTCACAAACTGGTACCCAGTTGAATCTCATCGAGGATATGAATTCAAGCTTTCCAAATTTTTTTTTGTTTTTCATTCCAGCTTTATTGAGGTATAGTTGACAAGTAAAATTGTGAGATTATTAAAGTGTACATCATGGTAATTTGATATACATAGACATTG